>LQNK01001373.1:29598-42896 GCA_001586405.1 Phoebis sennae
GCGCCTCTAAAAAATACAGAAATTAGTAGCCCACGCGTGCGAAGCCGCGGGCGGAAAGCTAGTTAATATAATAAAGAGGAAAACTTTGTTTGTTTGGTTGTAATGAATAGGCTTGAAAACTGCTGGACCAATTTTAAAAATTCTTACACCATTCGACAGCTACATTATCCACGAGTAACATAGGCTATATATACTAACTTTCCGCCCGCGGCTTCGCACGTGTGGCCTACTAATTTCTGTAGTTTTTAGAGGCGCTCAACGAAAGTTTAAAAAAATTACGATCGTAGGATCGCTGATATATTTGCATGACTATAGTTTTTTTTTATGATTTTCTTTGGAAATAGGTTTGAAAAACCTCACAGTGCGCGCGCCTCTTCAAAATACAGAAAATTGTATCCCACGCGAGCGAAGCCGCGGGCTGAGAGTTAGTTATTTTTTGAAGGTTTTTGAGAATCTATTGAGTGTTTTAACGCCATAGTCTATACGTTAAGAGTATAAAAAAGCATGTCCGCAATTCAACCAAAATCTCACATGCCCACGTGGTATGACATTTCTACAACTTTAGAAGCGCATATCTCAAGAAATATTTATTTTAGCAAAAAACGCTTGTAGAAACCTGTATTTTATTTTTAAAGACCTATCCAATGACACCTCATTTAATGATGTATGCGCAAATTTATTTTTATATCCTCCGTTTACATGTATGAAAAGCCACCCCTAAAAATATTTTTTCAAATAAAATGTAGCCTATAAGTTGCACCTAGTATAGGTCTATCAGCATATGAAATTTTATCAAAATCTGCCCAGTGGTTATTACGTGATTGACGCACAGACAAACAGACAAACAGAAAAAAAAAATCCATGGTTTTGGTATCTACAGAACATACATATTGTATACCAATTACTCTTTTCGAAAAATATTCAATGTACAGAAATGGTTCGGTTACAGTTTTATTATATGTATAGATAATAATTTTTGAAAAATACACATGACTATGTAAAAAACTATGGTTAGTACAAATTAAATACAAATTATTGACCTTGGAGTAGACATCAACACAGACGACCTTCATGATCTTGAATGAAACAGGTATAATTTACTATTTATTATATTATGGTCGTTCACGCGCATTTGGTTTTGTTTACAGACTCTGAGGTAAATATTGTGAATTATAATAATAAACATCAGGACCTGATTTACATATAATTTTGTGAATCAAATATGAAAATAGAATAATGTGAATATTGAGTTTGTAATACTTTTTAATACTATGGAAAATTTCATGTTTCGCCAATTATCCTCTTTTGTCCAGGGAAACATTTAAAATGCAATTTTTTACTGTATATATGACTGTATACTTTTTAATTTTACAGAAACAAATTTTCGTCATCCTTGAAAGGTGTGTCCCGAATCACGAACCCAAAACGTCAACATGTATGCAAGGAGTTTCGGGACGCTGTCTTTGTGACAGTTTCGTGCAACGACTTAAGGAAGAAAGAAAAAGACATTTATTCATTATATTATATAGGTAATATAGATACTACCATGTATAGAATTCATATACTTCTAATAATGCAACGTGGTTCTAAGTGATTAGGTTAAAATAACGTATGTCGCCTCAAAATTGTGTTCTAATCTCGAAATTACTGTAATGAAATTCATGGTCTAACATGAAATTACGTATCTAGCTAACTATCGAATACTAACTTGTTTAGTATTGACTGTATGCTATGTTCTAGGAATTTTGAAGGTATTAGTTTTCAATCAATACAACGCACTCTAGTCCCAAATTAAGCAAAGTCTGTACTATCGAAACAAACTGATAGACATACTTAAAGATCCCTTTTTTTTAACTACATACATACTATAGATAATTTAACACCCAGACAGTAGAAAATTACAATGTTCATCACATCATATTTTTTTTGTGGGGATTCAACCCACACCTTTCGGCGCAATAAACGGTTGCCATATCCACTGCGATCGCCTACTACAAAGGTAAAATGTGATTGCCATTAACTTTATTCACAGGAACTTTACTGCTCTGAATGCATATACTTCAAACTGCGAGACTACGTCTTCTGTTCTCTAACGGCCATTTTCAATAATGTATCAAAGATTATTGATAGATTGTAATCTCAGATTAAATGACATTTGATTGTCAAAAGTCATACAAAGGCTATCCGTCGATAGCGTATTGAAATCAAAGTAAGTGCAAATAGATGAGTCTGACTTTAGTGAGCAAAACAAGGGATAGATAGAATATTAAAATTAATGACGTAACCCGAAAAACAGCACGTCCAATATGTACGTATACAAAACGTATCTCAAAGTCAAAATTATTGCAAAGTCGGACGTCAGAACTGAGGCGAATAAGGCTATAATCTAATCATAACATGAACCTAGCGCTACGGTTACTGGGTAAGGTATCAGACACAAAATTGTTTACCATTCGGCTATGCTATGATTCTCTTTAGGAATTTTGAAACCTCAACCATAGTTACTAGTCTATCTGAAATTTCTTTGTAATTTTAATTTTAATTTTTGTTGTAATGTTAATTCGATTGTTACTGTCATTTGGTTGTTAAGTTAATAATTTTTTTTAACTCTAAATTTTAATAGATTTTAATATTTATCGTGATTTTGTACATAATTTTTAGCTCAATTGTTATTTTTTTTTAGTTTTGAATTAGAATCAATTATCATAGTTTTTTTAGTTCTTAAATGATATTATCTGACCAAAAGCTTGCCTGGAAGAGATCGCTCTTTAGCGACAAGGCCGCCTGTATAGCCCATACTATAATATTGATTTTTTTTATAATATACATTGAATATCCCATGTTTTGTACTTGTGGTGCTAAATAAAGTATTTTGTTTTGTATTGTACTGTTATATTCAGTAGCCACAGAATCCTGTCACCGACAAAAGTACTGCTATATAGATATACTCAGGATTAATATCTTTCTATATCTAAAAGGAGTGAATCAATAACCAATAGATTTCCCAGAAATATTGCGCTCGGATAGAAAGTCACGCTCTCAGAGAAACCGCTCTTGAAACAACATTTAAATTATATCTTATTGGTTTATTTCGATTTCCTCTTCAAACTGTAGCCTTAACGTGAAGCTAAATAAATCTAATAATGGTTGCCCGCTTTTGCGGGATAACCTTGCTTTAAAACGAATAGATGAGATTAGTTTTTAATATTTATATCGCAGGCAAATATTGGCCCCCTGACCGATTTCGGCTATGGTGGCCAATTTCACGAGAGACTAGCCAACTGCGCAGGAGATATTAATGTGAACAAGTGTACGCGCGAACACAGGTGCACTCTCTATTTCTTTACTCTTGTAACAGCATTGGGTTACGTAGTAACGTAGTTAGTAGTAGTAGTGCCGTCCCATTGGACTGCAGACCAACACGACCGGCAAATGCAGGCGTAATTAGATCGAAAAATATATTAGGTATTAAAAATAATAATAATAGCGATATCATAACCGATATCGGCCATGATGGCCAATGTCAACAAAGACTACACATTTTTTGACTTTGCTCATGTTCAAACACAACATTTTTTTTAGTCTAAACTATTCGACTATGCAATTTTCATAAATAAAAACATTTAATCGCCCGGGTGAACTCTTAGACTATAAAATATATATCTTTAAAATAAAAACACAATGGAGAGACAAATAGTAATATGATTACTGGTTAGTTCCTTTTCAGACAACCATTGCTATTTGTAAGATTCCTCTTGATATTCAATTTATTCCACAATCTCCTGACTGATTCGGGTTTAAATATGTCTAAAAAGGCACTACAGTGGATACTAAACGTCATTTTTTATTTCATATTTTCCCTCAATCACCAGCTTCAAATTAAAAACTAAATGCTCATTTAAAAAACGAATCATCAATCATTTTTTCATCAACGATGATTTATATGGTTAACAAGGTACGATTAACAAAAAATAATACCCCGAATATTAAGGCGAGGGTCATAAAAAGCGAATCAAAGAAAAGCGAACCTCTTTAACGCGTCATTTAAATTCAACACTACCCCTGCAGCGGGTCTTGTATGTCGCCTTGAGCAATTAAACAGTGGACAAGAGAGAAACAGTCTTAAACGGAAGGCTCAGTACACTTTTAAAATACGAAGATATATTTATGTAGAACCATGAATGCTACAACTAATACATTGCATTTCTATTGCACGTTTAATAATAGCTCCCCTGACCGCTTTCGGCCATGACGGCCAATCTCAACCGAGACTAGCCACATGCGCAGGAGATAATATAGTGCACAAGCGTACGCGCGAACACAGGTGCACTCTCTATTCCTTTACTTTCATAAACCCATGGGACGGCAGACCGACACGACCGGAGAGAGATCAGGCGCAGGACCGACGGCTTTACGTGCTCTCAGAGGCACGGGAGTGATCCAACGCCGCCAACTTCCAGACTCAGGGCTGTTACTGAGATTTATTTTTCAGAAAAATCCCAATAACATTCTTTTTGGCCCCATCTGGGATTTGAACCCGAGACCCCTCGATCTGTAGTCAAAGATGCACTAGACCAACGAGGCAGTCATCAGTCGTATTGCACGTTTACATACGAATTATACAATTAGATTATCAGTAGCACCCACACTAGGCTAGCCTGTATCGTGGGGATCTTTGTATATTATTTATTTTAAAAAGGCAAACGAGCAGGCGATCCCCCTGACGGTAAGCGGTCATGGCCCACATAAGCAACAGACCAGCGATTCAATTACGATACTACTACGATTATTGTTAAGTTTTTGCAGAATACCAAATCAATCACAATGATTATTGGATTGTAATTGACTAACGGCTATTTTCAATAATGTATCAATGATTATGGATAGATTGTTATGTCAAATTATATGACAATAGATAGACAAAAGTCATAACAAATGTATCCGTCGTTAGGATATTGAAATCAAAGTAAGTGCAAATAGATAGATTTGTCTGACTTTAGTAAGCAAGGGATAGATAGAATATTGAAAACAGTTACAGTAGAATCGTAATTGTGGGATTTTAAATTAAAATAGCAGACTCAGGACCCGGGGGTGATGTGCCTATTTCGAGAGTGTGTTGCCATCCTCGTAGAATGTGGTACGCTCTGTTCTTGAAGGCCTATAATAAATAGTCATACTTATATTCTAAATGTGAAAGTTTTGATGTTTTTATGTCACTGAGAGAGAAGTTATCGGGAATCCTTCGCGACTTTTCATGATATATTTTTGTGAGGTTTTCTTGTCCTATTTTTAGTTCAAAATATCATTATTTTAAGACTGGTTTTAGTAGTTAAAATTTTCGTTTATTTGCCTAAATTTTTAAACAATATAATATTATACAAGTACCTTTTAATATATGCGGTAAAATCTATAAATCAGCAGATGTAATTCAGGTTCGGGAATTGCATACATATTTCATACGGTCAATCAGGAATTCATTATTATTACACTGTTATGTTGTAAATTATTACTGACTTGTTTCAATATTGTATGGAATTTTAAGTTATAAATACTAAAAATTTTATAAAATATTGAAACAAGCTTATGACCAAATATATACTTTTTTTAATATTATAATAGTAAACAAGGAACCCGAAAAACTTAACGAACTAAAAATATTCCACGAAAAGTCACTGAAAATTTGAAGAGCTTTTGGGACAAAGCGCTTTGCAGCCGGCGAAACAGACAAAGACATAGCAATTAGCTTATAGACAATATGAGTATTGTTAACCCTTTCTTAGAGCTGTGTACTAATGAGTCGGCCTCACTGAGAAATGTTTGATTTGATGCATATAAATTCAGGGACATTTAACACTATCTATCCCAAACTAAGTAAAGCTTGTACTATGGAATCTAGATAACTGATGGACGTACATAAACATACTTTTTTGTACATGCATACTATAGATGAACTAACACCACAGTAGGAAATTACATCACATAGTAATTTTCTACTCGTGGGGATCGAATTCACACCCTTCAGCGCAATAGACCATTGCCATGTTCATTACGGCAATCAGGTCGAATTAAAAAATGTTACGAGATGATATTTTTGGAATATGGACAGTGAGTAAACAGACACATGACAACTGTACCCTGGCACATGGCATCAACTTTAAACGAGCATAGAATTGGCGTAGAAAAGGGCACAGTCTAGTAGTAGTTTTTTTATGCTATCGCAGGCAAGCGGAGCATGCGGTACACCTGATGTTAAGTGCCTGTATATATGAAAATCGCCTAATTCACCCTTCCTTCCGATTTCACTCATCTCCAAACTCGACATTTTCTTTTGTCTATGACATTTAATCAGTCTAAACTATTTGCCTATGAAATTTAATCGGATAAGCAATACTCAAGTTATCATCGGGCAGTTTTTCATACCTACATACAAATATACAATCGCCCGGTCCGCCCGTTGGAATCCGATGCGTACAATTTTTGTCCTATTGGTAATTTCCAAAACAAGTTTGTATAAAAGTTCTGCGGGCAGCCAACTAGGAAATAATGAAATCCACTGTTTGACAATAGCTACAGGCCTGTTTGAATAGTTGACGTCCAAAAATGTTAAGGATTTTTCTAACTGTCGCAATAGTAGACCGGATTCAGGAAATTGGCACACCGTGAATCAGTTTTCATCCCATTTAAGAATTAGCTGAATTAATAAAGAAAAATAGTTAAATTTTGGACATTTAATACGACGCTATCTATTTCCAAACTAAGCAAAACTTGTACTACGGATACTTCTAATGAAATCCTTTTTTTTAATGCATACATAGGTACTGTAGATAATTTAACACCCAGACAGTAGAAAATTACAATGTTCATCACATAATAATTTTATACTCGTGGAGCTTCAACCCACACCACGTATATATATCGATGGCCTCTATGTGTATATTATGTATTTCAAAATGCAAAAACAACTATCTAAAATTATTAATTCAACGAGCAACGGCCCAGTATGGAAACCTTTCGGCACTTGTATGGGAGAAACACCACAGAATATCAGAATCAAATATTTCGTTTACCGCACGTGGGTTGTAATGATTCGAATTCCTTAGTAGTAAATTATCACAAATATCGACGCTAATAATAAATTTTATGACCCAATGTAAACTGTATTCTTGATCATATTTGTTGTTTTGTGTTATAATGATGCTGATAATTTTCTGGTCGTAACCAGCTACAGTGACTGTTTCTGACTCACTATTTTTTATTGTTTATTTATTTATTTATTTTTTTAAATTACTAATTGTACTAGTAGTAGACTGGCAAAGTTTGTATCATGACCAGTGCCGCAGAGATGTCTTTCAATTCC
Organism: Phoebis sennae; assembly: GCA_001586405.1. Taxonomy (NCBI): domain Eukaryota; kingdom Metazoa; phylum Arthropoda; class Insecta; order Lepidoptera; family Pieridae; genus Phoebis; species Phoebis sennae. Next base: position 36,956 of record LQNK01001373.1, read on the forward strand.
TACTACTAGGAAATTGTAATTCGAAATTATTTTAACTTAATTGATCGTATTCGTAGTTCCAAAAGTAAAAATTCCTACGTTTAATTGGCGCTAAATCAGTCTTACGCCCAAATATTTTAGTCTTAGCAATAGCATTACATTTAAGAGCTGTATAAAGTTGAGCGTCCTTTCAGTATTTGGACATTACTTGATTAGTTACATAGCCTTCTACCTCGATTGGAATGAAAGTGCATAAGAAAACATAATATCAATAAATACATACAAAAGGAAAGGAGTAAAAAACAAATAAACAGTACAGGTATCAACGTAAAGTTAAAAATTGACTATGTATAAGACTTTCTTCTTTTATTTTTATCCATGTTCAAGTTCTGCATACTAATCGTTTCATGCCGGATAAATAATTAACTAAGCTGAATAATTGGAGCGTTTTAATACAGCTCTATATAAAATTAAAGCGATGGGAACCACACTCGCTTGGTTAGTATTTGAGGCATTCGACTACCCTACTCTGTCCTATTTTCGAATATTATTATGTGAGATAAGTGGAAATTATTATATTTAATACGAAATTAAATATCTATATATACATTGAAATTAAGTTCTTAGCAAATTCGTCCTCTGGTATTTTCAACATGATAGGAAAAGATTCTTGATTTATTCTGTAAACTGCTGTAAAAACATTTTACAAATATTTGAGAGTAATTAAATAAAAGATCATTGTATTAAATTAATAAGTATTTATACAAAAGATTAAAATAAAAAATAAATGGTATTTGCAACACTTAAAACAATTAAAGACAATTATATTTATCTTTTTATAATGTTGTTGCTTTTTAATGAAATTCAATGATAGTATCGATGGACGTAATTATACTTTTAAGTTATACCTACTTTGGTGTGTTATTATAAAGAGTTCTCACTAAATATTCATTTATTCGTTCAGTTATTCATAGTATTTTATGCGGTTTTTATATCTTTTTTATTTCAAAAGTATAGAAAGAAATAAATACCCAATTCGATAATGAAATTTAAACTTTAAATGACGCATGTTAATATCGAATTGATATCGGAAAACGTTGAAATGCCCGATAATTTCGTGAAATTGAATTAATTATAAATTGTTTCACCGCATCACCTGTATTAAGTTTTATTGATATTTTGACTATTTCAATAAACAGTAATATTGTTAACTTGTATTGTTGTTTTAATTTTAAATGAAGTGATTTTTTAGTTGTTTTTAAGCTGCGTGTTATTAATTTTTATTGAAGTATGGGGTGGATGTTAAATCCGTTTAACTGATCTTTTGTTATTAAGGGGCAAGTGGTTGATCTACCTTCTATTCCTCTCAAACGGTTTTTTTTCGCGTTTGCATCACGGATCGAACCCCGGATCTCTCGGTTGTAAAGCTTGGTACATTAATCATTGAACCAATGAGGCGGTCCACTAACATGAATGATTCGCACCTAAAACAATTATGGTTGAGGTGTGTATTATAAATTAATAGAAGGAATTTAGTTTAAATCAAGAAAATAGTAGAATTATTTTTATTTTTATTTTCCAAAAGGTTATACTAACAAGCAGATTGTTATCAATCTGTATTGTCTTTAACGGCCATTTTCAATATTCTATCTATCCCTTGTTTTACTTACTAAAGTCAGGCAACTTTGATTTCAAAATGCCGTCGAGGGATAGCCTTTGTTAAGACTTTTGACAACCAAATGTCTTTTAATCCGGGATAACAATCTATCCATAATCTTTGATACATTATTGAAAAAAGCCGTAAGAGAACAGTAACTGAGATTACTTTATCTTTTACGTTTTTCAAAAAAACAGTTTTTTAAGCTAACTATTATCCACAGCTATTATATAATTAAATACATTCTTATTATGACATTTGCTATTGAATCAAATCAACCCAATTATTCTAAATGTAGTAAATGATAGAGGTGAAAAAAAATGAAATTGGTTTTTCGCAAAATTTCTTTGAGCGTTAGTTATCGGACGCCTCTTGTCGCTCGTCACGGGTAGTGATTGTATGGGACAAGTTATGAGAAGAAGCGATTATTGTTTAATATGACTATCATGTTATGCTCAAAAAAAACCTATTTCTTTGAGCGTTAGTTATCGGACGCCCTCTCTTGTCGCTCGTCACGGGTAGTGATTGTGTGGGGAAGTTATGAGAAGAAGCGATTATTGTTTTATACGACTGCCGTTGTTTATGCTCAAAGAAACCTTCTTTGAGCGTTAATTATTATAGAGTTAATAGATTGTGGAAAAAGCCGGCTTTCCCTTGTATCAGGAACAATTCTGGTATGAAATTGATAAACGATTGGCGTAATCCTGCCAGTAATCTTGGCCAATATTGCGTAATATTTTAATTTTGTGACTACGCTGGCACGAGCTTACCGACCAACATCAACCGTACAAAACGGGTATTTAACTCTAAGGAGAAACTAGCTATAAAGATTGTGGAAGAAGGTGCCAATCTCACCTCTCAATTATGCACAAATGAGAGTAATCTTGGCTGATTCGTCGCGGAATCTTTACTTCCCTACCAGCTTCAAGCGTAACCAATTAAAAAAATATATTTTAGGACATTTAACACAACGCAACCTCGTGCCAATCTAACCAAAGCTTGTATTATGAAAGCTAGATAAATGATAGACATATTTAAACATCCTTTTTTATAAAAATACATAGAAAATTACAATATTCATAACATAATAATGTTCTACTCTGCTTCTGCCAATCGGGTCATCAATTACGTGACAAAGCTCTTTACGCTCTACTCTTCTTTGAAGCTAAAAGATTGAGGCATCGCAGTCGCCTGTACCATAGACCATTTTCTGTTGGATTCGAGCGCGTCCCCAGATGAAGTTGATAAACGAGCGGCGTAATCCCGCCAGTAATCTTGGCCGATGCGTCGCGTAATCTTTTAACTATGTAACTACCCTGGTGCGAGCTTAGCTATATCCAATCTAGACTAGCCCTAAAAGATTATGGAAGAAGTTCACACTCTCACCTCTCAAATACGCTATTTCTAACAATTATAAGGAGCACAAACGGGAGTTATCTTGGTTGATTCATCGCGGAATCTTTACTTCCCTATCGGCTTCGAGCGTAGCCAATTTCTTGACGTTACTTAGAGCTAAAAGATTGTGAAATCGCTCTTGCTTGTACCATAAGCCATTTTCTGTTAGATTCGAGCGCGTCCCCAGATGAAGTTGATAAACGAGCGGCGTAATCCCGCCAGTAATCTTGGCCGATGCGTCGCGTAATCTTTTACCTTCCAAAATTCGGAAGTTTTTCAGAGATTATTTTGTTAATAAAACATTTGGTAGAGACTGATACATATTTTTGCGTGGTTGAAAATTATTTAGCTTAGGCATGCTTATCCTCCTATTTTGTAGTTGTGATAATGACAATAGAACGATAACTTTTTTGCTTATGCACTTTGCGATATATTGCTTATAACGTTATGGGGCTACTTGATGTCAATATTTTTTTAATATTTACCCTTTTTAAATTTGACCTGTACTACGTATTTAACATAAGTTGATTTCTTTAATATCATCAGTCTAAAGCCTTTGATAGCTTTTATATTTACAGAATAATTGCTTGGTCTCACTTAACGATTACCACTGTATTTTATAACACTAATTATTGTACAGAATTCGAGTTTTGCTATCCCGACAAATGAGGCATAAAGTTAACTTTAATGTATAATCAATTGTACTTGATAAGATATAATTGAAGATTTGTTGATAAATACGTAAGATTATTTCAAGTGATGAGAATGCGGATTTGATAGGAAAATATCTACTCTTGAAATCAAATTCTATTTATTTATATAAATACTAGTTCACAGTCTACAATTACGTTATATAACTACGAATTTACTGTAGCACTTAAAACAAAAAGAAATCCAAATACATGAATTGAAATGCTTTTAACGGATTTTTAAATAAAAAATAGTGTAAATAATAACAATACTTAAAATGCATTTCCACCAAGAAGTCACAATACAACCTATGAAGTACATCTGCAAAGATTAATGTATAAAAAACCGCGTTTTAAATGCGTTAAAAAGCTTTTTTATTCGATACTAGCCGCGCCCCAGGGCTTCGCCCCCGTGGGAATATCGGGATGATATATAGCCTGTAGCCTTCCTCGATAAATAGGCTATCTAACATTAAAATTTTTTTTCGAATCAGACCAGTAGTTTCTGAGATTAGCGCGTTCAAACAAACAAACAAACTCTTCAACTTTATAATATTAGTATAGATATATAATACGTCCAAGTAAACAAAAGAAAATACAAGAGATATTTCTTCACGTCTTCAGTTTGAAATGTAGCCAATGTCCACCTTCCAGTCGAAGGTTGAAGTTATCCAAAGACAGCTTAGACGGGATGCAGGTCTTAATGCACGGAGATATTTCCATGTGACGCAGAATTTGGTACACTATCACTTTCAGTTCTAGCAGAGCAAATCTTGAGGCTGAAAGGAACGTTATTTAATTTATTTACCTTTATAGTAAGCGTTTAAAATGTTTCTTTCATATGAGTAGGATTTGTATATACTATATTATATTTGTATTCATATTTTTTTGAAACAAGACATACATATGTATATGTTCCGTGCACATCGTATTTATTTTTTGGGTTTTAAAAAACCCTGAAAAAGTTTCATACACATCAGTTCCGTGGTTAAGGCGTTAAGAAAACAGTCAGACATACAGACAGAGTTACTTTCGCTTTTATGTTATATATTTCTGGAGCTGTACAGAATTTACTTACTTACCTACATTATAAATTGTATCTTATCGCTTCTATACCAATTTAAATGGTTATCAATACTGAATCATCTTTTATCTTAGGTGCACGTAAAGAGTTAAAATCTCACCTATACAATTTCTTGGTCCAGCTCCAAACGGCATATACGTCATTGGCTTGATGTGATCCTTATTCTTCTCGGAGAAGCGCTCAGGATCAAACTTGTCAGGGTTAGGGAAGTATTGAGGATCTCGATGGATGCACCATGTAGGTACTACGACCAACTCTCCTTTACGAACCTAGGGATTGGCAATTAGAATGCTCAGATAAAACGCATTGGGTTACATTTGTATCTATCGCCAGTGAGTACCTCTAGAAGATTTAAAATAATTGTATACATTGCATTTAGTAATTATAAAACTTCCTTAAAGAGGAAGGACCACGATTGCCCAGAAAAATAAATTGGAAGAGGGGAAGGGAGGTCTTTCGGTTTTGACACAAAAAGTACAGCAGGAAATAGATAAGGCGCTCAGCCACAGCTAACAGCGATGCGAATTGCGGCGCCGCAAGCGGTGTAAAAACAAATGTAAGAAAATGTATGAAAATGGCCACAGCTACCGGCTTCTGGCAGTGCGACTAGTGGCCACGGCTTATCGCGCCTCTAGTCGCACTGCCAGAAGCTGTGGCCGAGCGGTTACACTAAAGCTAATAATACAGAAATGACAACAAGTAACAATTGGGTTGTTCTCATTGCCCGGGAATAAGACATCATAGATTCAAAATAGATACAAATTAAAAATCTTACTATGAAATTCTTAGACGATTCGTTGTTAGGTTTTCCCATGTTGTAATCCCTAGCACAAAGTCTGTCAAGTTGTATGCCTGGGGGCCACAGTCTAAGCACCTCTGAAATTAAGGTAACAAACAGCTAAAATATTATATAATTAATATTACAATATAATAAAGATGAAAGATTTGTTTGTTTGTATTGAATAGGATCCGAATCTACTCGACTGATTTGGATGAAATTTTGTGCAGAGATTCTTTTAAACCCGAGATAGGACATGGAATAGTTTTTATTACGAAAATCCTACGGGAGCGGGATATATATATATACTAGCTTTCCGCCCGCGGCTTCGCACGCGTGGGCTACTAATTTCTGTATTT
>LQNK01001374.1:20360-30499 GCA_001586405.1 Phoebis sennae
TTCCTATGTCACGTGTATTTTTGAGTAACTAAAATACATTGTAACTATTTTAAAATATTCAGAAAATACAGGTTCAGGTTAATTTATTTTATTCTTGCTAAAAACGATTACGCGAACAAAAGAAGTGAACTTCTCTTCGGTGAAGAACCTGGAAAGAAAGAAAGACACTTGATATATTACTTCTACCCCCTCCTCCCTGTGGTCGTTCGTGATTTTATATACACCCTTCCCTACCCCCTTTCAAATCTCACGCGATTAATGTACGGTACCTAATCAACTGTAGACTGTCTGTTTTTCTGTAAATATGTGAAGTCTACCAAAATACAGGCGTTGCCTAGTTTGAGTCCTAAATCAATTTAAAAAAAATATAATATTTATAGATAGTGCCATCCACGCTGACGCGCCCCACCAATTATTGAATTTTCGATAATTAGAATATCATTGCAATACTTTGTCCTGATTAGTCTATTTATTTGAGTGTGCGTGTGTACACATGGGTAATGAGTGTGTACCTATAGAACCTCACACAAGCGGAAGCTTGCATACATATACTGTCAATGATTAAATATAGTGGGGTGTGTCTTCGTGGATGAATTAATGTATAATATGAATTAATAGTATGAAAGCAGACATTTATTTGCACTGACAATGACAAACATACAATCAAACAAACTAAAAAAAACTTATTTTTTATTCCCCAGCGACGATAGACGTAAAACGCAATATATATTCACTGAGCGTGTCGCGGTACGGCACGCAGATAGCGGTCGTCGAGAATTTAGGAGACTTCGAGCAGGTGCAGGAGTCGTGCGTGAAGATATACGACGTGGGCAGAAAGAGAGACCACGACGACGATGCGGTGAGTGCGAGGGGGACGGAGATAGGATAAAATTAATTTAAAAAACGTTTGGAGACTTCGAGCAAGTGTAGTCGTGTATGAGGATATACGACGTGGGCAGAAAGAGACACCACGATGATGATGCAGTGAGTGCGAGGGGGACGGAGATAGTGGGAATATAGGGTGTGGTTTTTTGTTGTCTTGGTAAAGGAGGGGGTGATAGGTGTACGGAGTGAAAGCCGACGCCAAAAAGCATTTTTTTAATAAACCGCATTAAATAATTCTTCACAAAAATGTAATATAAGGTGTTACATAGCTAGCGTTTCATTTGTTTACAGGACATTCAGAACATGTACCTAAACACGTAAAAATAATGAAAACCGTCGGCGAGGCTTTGTTAATTTAACATAAAAAAGAGATCTGTCTATTACACCGTAGCGCTATATAATGAATATAAATAATAATTATTATTTTGCAGGAGGAAGATGATGAAGAGGAGCTGGCCGGGGGGTCGGAGAACGACGACGGATCGGACTCAGGATCTGACAATGATGATGATTGTGAGTATATTTGTTTTTAACCGACATCCAAAAAGGGAGGGTCTCAATTTGACCGTATTTTTATGTGTCTTACCTCTGCAATCTGTTGCTTGCTTCATTTAAGTATGTATATGTATATATAGTATTTGTGTATTATATTATGTATATTTAAAGAAGTTTATGTATCTAATCTAAATTATATATGGATATGTTTAATTCGTGTGTAAATTATAGTATGTAATTCAGTTTAATATGTAGGAGTAGTGTGTCATAAATACCTCTGCTGTGCTAACTATCTCTCCACTAACAAAGGTTACCTGGTAGAGATCGCTCTAAAGCGATAAGTTGCCGTTTGTGTAAAGTACACTATAAGATATTTTTATTTCGTTACTTTTATACAATAAAGTGTTTTCATTTCATTTATGGACCGTTTTCTTAGAGTAGAATGTGTGTGTGGTCCCATAGAAATAACTAATATCTTCTGCGGTTAAGTTTTAATGATTTACCTATTAAATAATTTTGAGACTGAATTGTGACTAGCACTGATGAAAAGGGGTTTGTAGGTCGCTAAAATGGAAAAATAATAGTTTTTCCCAGAAATAGAACAGACTTCCACGTAAAAAGTAGAAAATATCTTTTGTACACGATTTTTTTTTTTCTTGTGTAAGCATATCTCCGTCATTTATGAACCATTTTTTGTCAAAAACTACAACCGAATTCCTTACACTTAAAAGTAGAAAATAAATTATTTTTAATTATTGAAATCTATTCAAAGTCAAGTATTTATTGACGACTGGTGCAATAGATGTGGCAATGATCTATTGCACCGGAGGGTGTGGGTTCGATCCCCACGCGTAGAAAATTATGGTGTGATGAACGTAATTTTTCATGTGTTAAATGTCGTTGAATTTTTGAATATTTATATGAAACAATTATTATATGACGCAATTCCCCAGTAGCGTCAAGCCTGCTCCGCAACGCGGTCATGGGGCTCGCCGACGCCGACAGCTCCGGGGACAGCTCGCGGGACGCTGACCCGCCGCCGAATAGACGGAGACGGAGGGTGAGTTATGTTATATGTGTTTATGTAATTATATGGACAAATTCTTGGTTATGCGGTGTGGGGTCTTGCTGATGTGGACAGCTCGCGAATGCTGACACTCCACCGAACAGACGAAGACGAAGGGTAAGTTATGTAGCCTGTAAACTTCCCCGATAAATCGTCTATCCAACGCAAAAAAAAATTTAGCAAATCGGCCCAGTAGTTCCTGAGGATAGCGCGTGGAAACAAACTCCGGTTATTAACCGTCTTTTTTAAGACGGAGGTTCTTTATTATGGGCGTATTTTCATGTTATAATCAGAAACGGAGGGTAAGTTCAAATTCTTGGTAATGCGGTATAGGGTCTTGCTGATGCGGATACAGAGACGGAGGGTAAGTTATGTAGCCTGTGAACTTCCCCGATAAATCGTCTATCCAGCGCAAAAAAAATCTCTCAAATCGGCCCAGTAGGTCCTTAGATAAACGCGTTCAAACTCTTCAGCTTTATAAGTATAAATTGTATGGGGCTCGCCGACACGGGCTGCTCGCGATGCTGATGAGAGACGGAAGGTAAGTTATGTTATATGTGTTTATGTAATTATATGGACGAATTCTTGGTTATACGCTGTTGGGTCTTGCTGATGTGGACAACTCTGAAGACAGCCCGCGAGATGCTTACCCGCCGCCGAATAGACGGAGACGAAGGGTAAGTTATATTATATGTGTTTATGTAATTATATGGACGAATTCTTGGTAATGCGGGGTTGGGTCTTGCTGACGCTGACAGCTCTGGACACAGACGAAGACGGAGGGTGAGTTATGTAGCTTGAAAACTTCCCCCATAAATGGTCTATCTAACGCAAAAATATTCTCTCAAATCGGCCCAGTAGATTCTGAGATAAGCGCGTTCAAACGCTTTAGCTTTATAAGTATAGATTGTATGGGGCTCGCCAACACGCACAGCTCGCGAGATGCTGATCGTTCGCCCAACAGGCGGAGACGGAGGGTGAGTTATATATGTTTATGTAATTATATGGACAAATTCTTGATAATACGGTGTTGGGTTTTACTGACGCTGACAGCTCCGGGGACAGCTCGCGGGATGCTGACCCTCCGCCGAACAGGCGGAGACGGAGGGTGAGTTATATTATATATAATTATATGGTTTATGTAATTATATGGACGAATTCTTGGTAATACGGTGTTGGGTCTTGCTGATGTGGACAGCTCGCGGGATGCTGACATATAGACAACTGTCAGAGACGGAGGGTGAGTTATGTATCAAGATATGTACACTGTAGTCTTACCCGATTAATGCTCTATCTAACACAGAAAGATTCTCTCAGATCGGCCCAGTAGTTTCTGAGATAAGTGCGTTCAAACTCTTCATATTTACAAGTATAGATTTTAAGGGGCTCGCCGACACGGACTGCTCGCGAGATGCTGATCGTTCGCCGAACAGACGGAGACGGAGAGTAAGTTATGTTATATATGTTTATGTAATTATATGGACGAATTCTTGGTAATGCGGTGTTGGGTCTTGCTGACGCTGACAGTTCTGGGGAGAGCTCGCGAGATGCTGTTCCTCCACCAAATAGATGGAGACGAAGGGTAAGTCATGTAATCATGGTGGCTTATATCAACAGAGACTATCCAGCTGCGCAGGAGATAATATAGTGCACAAGTGTACGCGCGAACACCGGTGCACTCTTTAATCCTTTACTCTATTATGATAGACTCATAGATCGCCAACGGACAAAGCTACTAGAGGTTCGTTTCGAACTGGACCTCGCAGATTTTGTTTTGTCTAAGATATCATTTAATATTAATTAATTATATCCTTGAGGCTTCATACTACACAAGTATTTTATACTTAAAAGGATTTCTCAAGACTAAACAAATTGAAACGAATTATTAATTATTATTTCTTGTGTTTTATTAACGCGAGTACTTTCCATATTAACGTCGGGTTAATAATAATGTATAAACCGCGTTTAAAATCTTTTAAAAAGTATTCTATTTAATTAAATAAAAATAAAAATACATTTATTGACAAGACACCACACAGTAACACACACATTAGGACAAAAAATACACAGAAAAAAAATAAAAACTATAACTAAATGGATACACAAAACAAAAAAAAAATATTTAAGGTAACGTACTGTGCGGCTGTTGTCAAAGGGAGCTGACTCAGCTTTATGCTGCGATGAAGGCTCATTCGCAGCGCTGGTTTTCAGCAGCCCCCAGTGACTATTGAAAGTGACAGTTCGCTAAGTGTGTTTTAATTGTTAGTTGTTACTGAATAAATATATATTTTTATTGAAATGATTTATTAATTTTCAGCCGGCAAACAACCACAGCAGTGACAGCGACGGGGACCTGGACCTCGGGGACATCATCGAGTTCGAACTGGACTAGACCAATAAATGTGTTTATACCAACGCGTCTTTTATTTATACGTAGCCGCAATAAAGTTTTATAATGTTTAACTGTTTTTTCTTTCAAAAACTTTTTGACGCATGTCAATGTCAAATTTGACAGGACTGCAAAAAATTTGACATTTTATGTTAGTGCGTGTCAAAAGATTATTAAGCATATTTTAGTCTCAGCACAGTGTCACAGTCGAAGGAACATAAGTTACTTACCGATATTCTATCAGAAGACTTGACTGGCAAAATCCGTCAGGGACAGGACTGTCATTAATTAAAAGAAGCATATTTTAGAAATGAGATTGCAATTAATCATTTAATTGTAGGTATGGAATCCACGTGATTAAGTACTCTAATATTAATATAATTTATAATAACGTCACATCGCACGCATAGACTATGAAATCATACATTGTAGAATTGTTTTTAAATTTTATTGTTGACTTCTGACTACGTTCTTTCGTTTTAACTATATAATGAACATGGTCATAAATATGTCACCAAATGAACGAGTGTAATATATACAAAAATAGGTTACTTAGTGAACACGCCCATATAAATTTAAAATGCGTTATCACCATTTTATAGACTATTAAACAATCGAGCTATAAAAATTTTCGCCAAAAAATAGAACAGACTCCTCGCTATAAAAAGTCGAAAATTACTTTTATTTCATTTTTGTTGAAATCTATACAAAGTCGGTGCAAAATCTTGTTAAATTGAAAATAGATAGAGGCATTTTATTTATCACTTTTTAGTGTCCTGTGAAGGGTAATCACATTACCTAGTCACAATTCAGTCGATATATACATCATTAAACCTTAACTGCAGAGCTTATTCCGTTGATTTTCGAGGAGTTCCCTGGGATATCTTCCACATGGATGATTCCACAGACTTGAACCAAATTTCTATCGGATCACACTGGAGCTTACTCTTTCCAATGCAAAAAGAATTTTCCAAATCGGTCCATAAACGCCGGAGATATGCGGAAACATACATAAAAAAAATACGGTCGAATTGATAACCTCCTCCTTTTTTTTGAAACTCGGTTAAAAAAGCGATTAATTGAAAACATAAGCAGTTTTTTATAAGACTTGACAAATAAAACAAATGATTGCTGAAAATATATTTAATTTCCGATTATCATACAACACCATAACATAGAATTATAACCATCCAACATTTCGATATACGCTATTTTATTTGTATTTTAAAACTAAACTTATATGGTTTGCACACAGACATACACAACAATAAATATTTTATAGGTTATTTGGAACATTTAATATTTAAATATAAGGATTACGTATATTAAAAAAATGATTTTAATACTTTGAGTTAAAAATTAAAGTACTTTTTAAAGTCCAATGTTTTTTATTTCAATTATTTAAATTTTTATATCTTTTTCATGGAATAAAAAAAGGCTATTTAACTTGTATGGTATATAGCAAATTAGTAATACATTTTTTTAAAACTTAGGCCTTTAATATTAATTGAAGTTTAAATCATGACTATATTATAATCTAAACATCACAATTGATATTACGAACCTTAGTAAAAGCAGGATCGAGTGTTAACAAAAAAAGAAGTGATTTAAAAATGAGATCTTTGGAAATCCTTCGAATAAACCTGCGTTTTACTAAAAAAAAATGCCAAGAAAATTTATACATTTCAATTCATAAGAAATCTATTGATTTGAAAATCAAAATACTCATACTGAGAAATTACAATTTTTAAATATAATTAGGCTCCAAAACAAATATTAAGAATACTTCTAAAAAAATGTCATAATATGATAATAGCATCTTATAGCACTTATAATTAAAAAATCAAATTCAAGTAATATAATTTTATATACTATTGATAGTAGTTTGTAACATAATAATAGCACTCAATAATATTATATCGCACCAAACATAAACTTTAATACTAACTGAAATTAATAATTTATCAAAAAAAAATTGATTTACGTTCAATAGTCTATGATATACTTCTAGAGCCCCTCTACACATCGGCAGACGCAAACTCGAACATCATCTGTCGATGAATGGCGGGTGCATCTGCAGACGTAAATTACTACGGCTGTCTACGGATAGACAATTACTCCGTGTTTACGTCCACAGACAACATCTACAGATGTCTTCTGATGTGTAGAGGGGGCATAAGGTAGCTGTTCTCTACATCTAGCGTTTACAACAGAAATATTAATATAGTAATTTTTTATGGCAATTATTTGGTCTATAATCTATTATTATCATTAAGTACATATACAGATTGCCCATAGATTTAATTTGTTATAAACGAACTTTTTTTCTTGAAATTTCGAAAAATTTTGTAAATTATTATTTTTTTGTAATTAAAAAAAATTATACTACTTAACCAAATATTATAAATGTGAGCGTTTGTTAAGATGGATAAATGTATGTATATTCGTTACTCCTCGCAAAAATTAAACTAAAATAAAACGACGTATACTAATAAACATTTTAACGAATGTTTTAGTGAATAAGTCGTTGGAGTGTCTTTGAAAATAAATAAATAAATAAATAAACGTATTTCGATGAAAAATTCACAGTAATATAGCTTCTACATCAGAATAATCCATAAGCACAAACATGCAAACACACATTTATAATATTGGTAGCATAATTAATTAAAATATATAGGCACTATAATATTTCTATGGAAAAAAACATTACATAAGGATATTATAAGATATGTTTGATACTAATTCTGTTTTATTTAGGTATCTTTGGACGTGTTACGTAATAAGAAAGGATGGATAGATAAACAAATATATAGAATGATTATTTTAGTCAGCTTCCAGAGCCAATTTCGCCATTAAAAAAAAACAGCTCTATATTATTTTACAATTAATGTTTTTCGAAAGTTAAAATATTCGTCTGGCCCTAAATAAAATTTTCAATGATAATGTTTTGAATTTTAAAAAAAACGATAGCGATTCAGATTTCTTTTATATTCATAACAATTTGAGATTTGGCCTGGAAAGTCATTTAGTCTCTTTATGAAAACCTCACATCATATTTAAAGAAAAACATTTTTGGAGTCTATGTGTCTTGTTTTATTTTGTATTTTGTTATATTAACTATATTAATTATATAGTTAATATAACAAAAAAATAAAACAAAGGTAAAAAAAAGGACTGACTGACTGACCTATCAAAGTCGCCAAGTAATTTCTATTTTTACTTGAAATGTATTATTTTACATTGGTCACTTGGTCAGGTACTAAAATTTTTAATTAAATAATATACATATTACAAGTTTATTTTCCGTTCTACTCAAATTAAAGTCTAGATAGAATACTGGAAACTTTCAGAACAATAACTTTGAAATTTGAATGAATAAGTGATGTTGTCGAATGATGACTGAATGAATGATGTTGAATTATTAATGAATAAATGATGACTGAATGAATGATTTTGAATTATTAATGAATAAATGGTGACTGAATGAATGATGTCGAATTATTAATGAATAAATGATAACTGAATGAATGATATTGAATTATTAATAAATAAATAATCACAGAATAAACAATGTTGAATTATTAATGAATTAATTATATTGAACGAAGAATGAAACGTTAAAAGATGATGAATTTGCTCAAAATTTGCAAATAATGTCTCAAATTAACTTTGAAATGCTATTTAGAAGCTGAAGCATGTATGCATGGACTAATTCATTATGTAATGTATCAAACACGACATGAAGAAAAAATGTTAAGGGGTTAAAAATAGTATTTTGATAAAATGTACATTTGATAATGCAAAGCTGTAATTTGTTCATAATATAGCATTTTTTTTATATTTAGATTAGAACGGAGTTGCGCATTCTTTCACATTTCTTTTGTTGCATGACAGTTTACATTCACTGCTTTTTAAACTCGGTATAGATTGACAGTTTCCGACATGCGGAGGTCCTTCATCAAGGGGAGTGAGAGTGAGTGAGTTTTCGCGGTCAAGTGTCCATCATACAAAATTAGAAACAGTGAGTATAAACCGTCTTAAAACAACAAATCATTCGATGGGTCACTTTTTGTTTAATGACTATGCTACATTCACACAACTGACAAAAACAATCTTACCATAAAAACACCAATTGTCATTTTTCTATATTTGTATTGATGAATACAACTGAAAAAAAATCTATACCAATAAAATCAATATTAATACCGTCATTAAATAAAATGTCTTTTAATATATAATTTAAATTCAAATAGCCTTTAATACATGGAATGCATAATTATTTGGTGTCGGGTTTCTTCGATTTTAATCTGGCTATTTCTTCGCCTAGTGTGTCTATGTTTTCCTGAAATAAGAAAAACAACAATAAATAAATAAATAAATATTTAGGGACATATAACACAACGCCATCTAGTCCCAAACTAAGTAAAGATTGTACTATGGAAATTAGATAACTGATAGACATACTTAAACATACTTCTTTCTGAATACATACAGAGTATAGATTAATAAAAACACAGACAGTAGAAATTTACAATGTTCATCACATAATAATTTTCTACTCGTGGGGATCGAACCCACAATTTGAATTTCCTCCTTTTTATGAAAATCGGTTACAAACTATTGACTATTTAAATCATATTTTGTTTTTTTTTTACATCCCCAAATGTAAAAACAAAAGAGAAAACAATAAATACAATACGTTACTTAGTTTTTCACGGACTTTCAACTTATTTTTGCATTCGAAAGAGTAGTGTCAGTGTGGTCCCAATTGGTTCAAATTTGATTGGAAGATATTTCAGAGAACTCCTCGAAAATCAACAGAATAAGCTCTGCGATTAAGGTTTAATCATGTATATAACCATTAAACACTTACTCTGAGACTGAATTGTTAACTAGATGATGTGACCCTTCATAGGTCACTAAGGAAAAAAATAACATATTGCCAAAAAATAGATCCGCCAAAAAATAGAGGGAGGAACCCTCTAAAAAGTAGAAAATATCTTCTATTTTATTAACCGACTTTCAAAAAAAGGAGGTTATCAATGCGACCGTTTTTTTTTTGTTGAAATCTATACAAATAATAATAATAATAATAATAATATTCATTTATTTCAGATATCATTCACAAAGTCGGTGCCTTTGCCTATTTTCAATTTAACCAGATTTCACACCGACTTGGCCAAAGGTTATTATTTTAAATATTACCTTAAGGGTAATATTCTTCAGCAGTGTGTCTTCCAACACCGCTTGCAGTTTCTTATTCATCTCGAGCGAAAGTTCCAGAGTGATGCCCGACGTCTC
>LQNK01001374.1:37100-63825 GCA_001586405.1 Phoebis sennae
TCACGCTAGCCTCATGTTTGGCCGCGTTCGCGCGTGTAGCGACATGTTCAGCGGTGAGCTTGGCGGCGTGTTCTAGCGCGGCGGCCTCCCGCCTCGCGCACGTTTCGCCTCGCGCTCGCTCCGCTGTTAGCGCGTCCTCCGCTTGCGTGCGGAGCTCGGTTTCCCTTAATTTTAGATAGATAGATAGAAAATTCTCCTTCAAAAAGTATTTTATTTAATATGGAAAGTACTCGTTTTAAAATAAACACAAGATTATACTAAATTCTTTATTACTTTTTATAACAAGGGCTCAAGGAAGGAACTTAATGCCTCAATGGCATTTTCTACCAGTTAACCTTTGGTAGTATAGTAAGTGTACGGGTAGCGCAGAGATAAAAATCCAGAAACATCATATAGTAAATAATAAAAATAGAAATAATGCAGCAACTTAGTTGGCATCATAAAATATATTTTGTGGGTTATTCAATTTTTAACGGCACCTTTCATATTCCTAATATGTTCCTGATCCCCTATTCACAAATGTGAAACCGATCGGAAAGTATCGAAAATACTTGTAAAAAACGTCTTCAATATGAACTATCTTATGCGTTGAGCAAAATTTCACTTAAATTGTTTTAATATTAATTAATATATTATACGTACAAACCAAAAAATATATTTCTCTCCTTACCTCTGCAACTGCGAACTCAACGTATCAGCCAAAGCGGCCTGCGCTCGCAGCGCCGCCAATTCTGCCGCCTCTTCCTCCAAACTGGACGCGTGCTGTCTCACTCTCTCCAACTGAAAACGTATTTCTTTCCCTGTCTCACAGTTTTCTGTTGTTGAATGAACATTTTTTGTTTACTTTTTTTTCTTTCGAATATTCTTTGCTTACTTTTAATTTTTTTGGAATTAAGAAGTCTACGTTATTTTTTATCTATTTTACCAATAGATATTGTTTATTATTTTCAATAATAAACGTATTTTCTACATAGAACTCATACAATGATATGATTTTCACATCATTTTTTTTTACTGCTAATAAGTCTTAAATAAAAAAAAATATATTATTAAAATTCACCGACTTCAAAAATTTAAAACTGTCAAAATTGTCAAAAACTGTCAAAATTTAGCATTCGTTAAAACTAATTTAATTACTAAAAAAATTCCTCGTTTGAAAATCGAATACTCACCTCGGCCTGTGTCAGAGCGAGAGCGCTGCTAGCCTCGTCTCTCTCCCTCTTACACGTCTCCAACTGCTGTAGCGCCATAGTGTGCCGCCTTTCGAAATCCTCCTTTTCATGTTTTCTAAGGATAAGAGCGGCTTGGCTCTCTTTTAATTCCGCTTCTAAAATAGTAATATTAAAAAAAACATTATTACAATAAAAAATCATGTGACCCCCAAACATTTCTGCTTGGGATTAAAAAACCTTTGCATGCTTTGTGGTTTATACTTTTTACCGACTGACAATGATCTATCAACGCACAGCCCAAACTACTGAACGGATCGGGCTGAAATTTGGCTGCAGATAGATGTTATGACGTAGGCATCCGCTAAGGAAGGATTTTGATCAAATCCCACGGGAACGGGGAAAACAGATATACGCTGGTGAAAGGTTAAGTTTACTTAAAGAAAAAATAATAATAATGTAGCAACAGCCAAAACTACCCATAAAAGTACTTCTACAATGCTCTACTACTTTCTACTACAAACTACCACTGTCCACTACAAACTACCACTTTCTACTACAAACTACCACTTTCCACTACAAACTACCACTTTCTACTACAAATTAACACTCACCTAATTGTTTGGCTCTAGCCGAATCGGTAGCGTTAATGGACGCTGTTTCTTTTGCCGCTTCAAGCTCGGACACTTGTTGTGATAGTTTCTCGGCTTTTTCTGCACTTTCCTATAAATAAGGATTTATTACATGTATTGTTAATCTTTTTTTCTGAAAGATTTCTTATTTATTAATAAAACTCTTTATTACACTCTAAATAACACATTACACTTGAAATACCTTAAAATAAAAATAGTGTAAAAGGTGGCCTTATCACTAATCAGTGTTTTCTGCCAGACTAGCACTGGATAAAAGGTAAAGAAGAAAAAAACTTCCCTATAAAAAAGTACTTATTATAACTATTGTTAATATTTTCTTCTAAAAAAGTTCTTATTTATTATTAAAACTCTTTTTTACACTCTAAAAAACACAATACACTTAAAATAACTTAAAACAACAGTGTAAATCAGTGATTTCTGCCAGGCAACCACTGGGTAAAGAGCAAAGAGTAATTCAGGTAGGGAAAAGGATTAAAACTCTTATATTTCGCGGCTTCGCTCGCGTGGACTACAAAAAAAAAAAACTTTTTCCATAGAATATTATTGAAATCTTTAGAAATAAGATATATGAGGCGGTCTACCATCGAAAAGCATTTTATTCAATACGATAATATTTGTCCTTTATGTTTATTTATTCATTTTAAAACTAAAAAGTTATACAAAGCAATATCATAAGATGGTCACCATGGCCGAAATCGGTCAGGGAGCTATATATAGAGCTATATATATTTTATATATAGTTACTAGCTGCGCCCCAGGGTTTCGCTCCCGTGGGAATATCGGGATGATATATAGCCTATAGCCTTCCTCGATAAATGGGCTATCTAACACTAAAAAAATTAATGCTAAATATAGACTAGCTGTTTGCAAAGACAATCAATTTTCTTTTCTTCTTTTTTATGACTCTGATTTCAGAATCTTAAATTCCGGCACCTCGCCTCACACACATCTTAAAAATTCATCGGTACGATCCTTACAGGTCGATCTGAGAAATTCAGAATCTGAAAAAATCAGGATGTGTGTGGAGCAAGCCGATATTGTATGGTATACTGGCCTTTCTGAATTAAGAATCTTAATTCAGATTCTGGAAATTCAGCAGCCTAACACAAAAAAAAATTCGAATCGGACCAGTAGTTCCTGAGATCAGCGCGTTCAAACAAACTCTTCAGCTTTATAATATAGATTTATTACCTTATAAGCGTCCATTTCAGCTCGCAGTTTGCTCTGTGTCCATTTCAGTCTACCCTCTAACTCCTTCAGATCCTCCCGCACTTTTGCTACTTCCTTCTCACTATTTGACAACTCATGGCACTGGAAATTATACTTTTACATTAAAAGAAAACTTAATAAAATAATTATGAAAAACAAATAAGAATTACGGCGACAGTAATATAAAACATTGGGCGAAGTCAACATTTTTGAAAAAGCTACAAAATACTCAATATCTCAAAAACAGTGATATTTTCGTATGACCTATATTGGGTTTTTTTGATAGATTATTAGCTCAGTTATCATCCCCCAAGAGATGCTTCACTCATTACTTCGGTACACGCTGTATATGTGTGTAAGCTCGTGTCAATCACAACTCAAATACTGTATGGATAAAATGAATATTCCTGGACATTTAACACAACGCCATCTAGTCCCAAACTAAGTGAAGCTTGTACTATAGAAACTAGATCATTGATAGACGTACTTAAATTATTATTTTTTTGTAATTACATACATACCATAGATAAATAAACACTCAGTGAGTAAAAAATTACAATGTTCATCACATCATAATTAATTACTCGTGGAGATCGAACCCACAACCTCCGGCGCAATAGACCACTAACAATAACACACTTTACAGAAAATAACAAAGGAACAAAAAACTAAACACAAACTATAAGTAAATTCCAAAAAAAGAACAATTATAATATTAAAAAAATAAAAAGGAAGATACTGTGTGGCTGTCCCCGGGGTCAAACACCCGTATTCTAATCCGTATCTCGAGCATTCCTCGACTTCACTCAACCTCTGTCAACGAAAATTTACATTCTGAGTCGGGAAAAACTCCACTAAATCACGTCCACTCACGTTAAGAAAATTTCGGAGTAAAAAATTTAACACCCCAATACCTTACTTTGATCTATCTATACATACATATAATAAAACAGTAACCGAACCATTTCTGTACATTGAATATTTTTCAAAAAGAGTAATTGGTATGCAATATGTATGTTCTATAGATACCAAAACCATGGTTAGATTTTTTTTCTGTTTGTCTGTTTGTCTGTTTATCCGTTTATCTGTTTGTATGTGCGTCAATCACGTTATAACCACTGGGCAGATTTTGATAAAATTTCACATGCTGATAGGCCAATATTAGGTGCAACTTATAGGCTACATTTTATATGAAAAAGATATTTTAGGGGTGGCTTTCCATACAATGTTAACGGAGGGTAAAAAAATAAATTCGAAAATACATCATTAAATGAGGTGTCGTTGGATAGGTATTAAAAAATTATATCGAGGTTTCTGAACGCGTTTTCTGCTAAAATAAATATTTTTTGAGATATACGCTTCCAAAGTCCTGAAAATGCAAACCACGTGACAATGTGAGATCTTGGTTGAGCTGTGGACATTCCTTTTTATACTCTTAACGTTTAGATTAGTACGTTAAAACACTCAATAAATTCTCAAAAACCTTCAAAAAATTACTAACTCTTCGCCTGCGGCTTTGCTCGCGTAGGCTTCAACTTTCTGTATTTTGAAGAGGCGCGTGCACTGTAAGATTTTGGTCATAGCTATTTCCATAAAAAATTATTAAAAAACTATAGACATCCGCATTTATCAGCGGTCCTGCGACCATCATTTTTTAAAACTTTTGTTGTGCTCCTCTAAAAATTACAGAAATTAGAAGACCACGCGTGCGAAGCCGCGGGCGGAAAGCTAGTTTATTAATAAAATATTGTTTTTTTTATGTTATTTCAATCATGAATTTTCGATTGAAATTTGTCATTAGTCATATTTGACGTCACCTGAGTGGAAGTATAATCAAGGTAACTTCTTAGAATACGGGTGTTAGACTAGATAGAATACTTTTTACTGGTCTCTGTTCATTAAATAAATAAATAAATATTAATTATGTAAATGTATATGACATTCTAAAAGCGCTTTAAATGAGACCAATTTGAAAAATAGAAGTTTTAACTTTGACTTTGATTATAGACGATGTATTAAAACAATTTGCAATTCCAAGACACCCAGACAGATGGACGGACAACAGTATATTTTTTTCTTGAATTCCTGATATACCTTATCGTCATACAACTGACATATCCTCTGTTTCTCCTCCCTGGCCGTTTTGAGTTTGTTCACCAACAAATCCTTCTCGGCAATAGCAGCTCGTTCAGCCTTTATTGCATTGTCAGCGGATTTCTAGGAAAAGGAGTGAGTTATATTAAATTTAAAACTAAGAGAGGGCTATGTAAAATAAGGTTTGACATTGTATAAATTAGAAATGTACTGTGCTTCTACACAACTGACCAATAGGAGTCGTCACAAATCACAGCTGGTCATAGCGACTATTAGCAAAGTGAGGGTAGTTGGGTCGTGACGTCAATAGGTCGTTCGAGCACCAATACGCAACCCCAGATTTTTTTTTTTTGTGAGGTGATTCTCACAGTTAGCCAGAAGGGCTTCTACTGTTTACTTCTACTGAACTGAAAGTTCTCCTAGGCTAGCGACATGCCTGAGGGCGTCTCCCTTTGCAGGGCATCATGAGCCTCTGCTTGGCCTGACGCAGCAAGGGATAAGGCCTGAATGGTCAGACTCGGACGGGATCTTACCCGGGTAAGCGATGCGCGTAGCAAGGGACCACCGTTTTCGCCGGCGAAGACGGTGTAACTCTACTGTGGAGTCGCGAGAACACTCACTGAACATCAAGCGAACCTTGCTGTATCATAAAAAAAAATTAAAAAAAAAACAAGTCACCTTAGCTTCAATTACAGTGCACTCGAGACTAGCGTACCGCATGACGGCTGCGTCTTTCTCGCGCTGCGCTTGATCTGTACGTTTTGACATCTGGAGTAAAAAAATTTGATTAAAATTAAATTTAATAAAAAGAATAACACAGTAATATAAAGGATAAGAACTAGGCAATTCACAATTTTTAAAGGAATCCTGGTATGGATAGGAATTTTGGTATGCCTCTGCAAATAAATTAACATTTTTAGAGTGACATTATCGCGAAAGCTCAGCATAAAGATTAAAAAAAAAATTATGAATAATTTTTGCATTTCTGTGCATCCAAATTTGTAATTTTATGTGTATGTAATTTTAAGAAAATATGAAATAAATATTTGTTGTCATGGCAAATAAAAATTATTGAATGAATAACAAAATAAAAATATAATATAATTGTTCGATAATAAATGTTTTTTCTATATTTTTCCTTAAATGTTAATCAAAGATATTTATATTACAGTGAATCTTTCAAAAAAAAATCTCTTCTTTGCAAAAAGTACGACTTTGGTTTTTATATTTGGCACAATATCAAAGGATAAATAAAAACAATTATAATACAATAAAAGCGACAGAGAATCCTTCAAAGGCAACAGATTAAAAAAAAACCAAAGACTATTTTGTAAGAAAAATTAAAAAAAATTACCAGGTCAATCTTTACTTCCAATTCTTTAAAAGATTGATCCTTTGCCTGTAACTCTTCCATCTGCTTAGTAACTTTTTCTCTTAAAGATGCATTATCTTTTCTCTGTTCCGCCAAAACCCTTTCCAAAGACTCAATTTGTAACTTCAAAACATCTTTATTTACATCATTTTCTTGTATATCTTCAGTTTTTGGTATTTCTACTGTCTCTGGTACTTGAATTTCAGGTTTGTTAATCTTGTCTTCCCCATCCTCAAAAATATCATTCAAAACTTTACTTTGAGGTATTGGTTTTATATTTTTAATAGGTTTTTGTACTACCCTTTGGTTGTTATAAGCGTTTTTTAAACTACCGCTAACAGAGGAGAAAATTCCATGGACATTTCTCACTATACTACCGAGATCTTGGGAAAGGATTTCCTTAGGAATCTTACTTTTTAAATCTATCTGTGGAACACTGTCTGGTAGTATCTTTTGTGTAGCGGCAACTCTATGCTTTTGATTTTGGAATTGATTCAAAATTTGTTCCGTATTCAAATCACTGGTGGTTTCTTCTACATTTGTCAAGTTGTCAGCACTTCTACTGAGAGGTGAATTAATTGTACATTTTTCTTCTATGCTTACATTCAAACTTGTACTTGATTTAATTAACTGGTTATCTTTGGAAGACTCGACGTCACTGAGATTATTTTCTGATGCGGATAAAGATTTATTTTCTATAGATTCTGAATCTCGGATTAAACTAAGGGTTTCTATATTATCCACTTGTTTTTCATTTCTCTCTTCCATAGAATTTTCGGAGCCATCTTTTTCTGAACAGGTAAAATTATTCTGTTCACTATCTGGACTGGTGGAGATAGGAAGGAAGGAAATACTTTCTTTTTCCGAGATAACAATTGCCCTGCCATTTTCGTCTAAATCGGGTGATTTGAGCGGCGATATTTCTGAATCAGGAGACGGAGCATACGTTCCTGAACCTGATTCCAAAGTTTCAGCACCGGAATCACTGGATAGATCACACAAAAAATAATTTTCGTTCACTGCAGTATTGACGTCGGCAGGGTCAATATGGGGCAAGCCTTGGATGGCGTCGCTAGACATTTTGAATTTAGATTTGTGTTATCAAGTCACTTTTAATGATTCGATGCAAACAAACAAAGCCATTAGGGAGATAATTATTTAGTTTTTCTTTTTTAAATGAAAATAAACATCACTCGACTACTTTTATACCATGACATTGACAGATATATGTTTTGAGTATTGACATTTGACAGAACTAATTTTACATTCCTCTTTTCTATCTAAAAATCAATTAACGCAACTTACAATATTGTAGAAGATATTAGAATTATTTTACATTACTCTGCGCAAATATCATATTCCTTAATTTATATAAATAATGAAAAATAATTTTTAGCGTATAAGTATCAATAAGATTGTGGAAGCGATTTTCGAAATACAAAAGGAGACGATAAAGTTTTGGCTTAGATTCAATAAGATAATAGATATTATTTGCATAAATCAATAATCAACCAGTATGTTTGCTAATGTAACGTTGCTGTTTTACACATTCATTGAATAGTTTTAAAATATATAACGGATAATACTTTACTTATTATGCATTTATTATGGTTAATGAGATATTCGGATTAATATTAGAATCCAATGATATTTTAGAATATTATGTATCATAGTTAGAATCATATAATAATAAAACTTTATTTTGTTTATTTCAATTATAAAAGATTTTCAGAAAGTTATGCATTTAAAATAATCCAAATAGCATTTCGAAATGTGTTCCTCTCCGAACAATAGACTAAAGATATCAATTTTATTGTCATGCGCAGAGTCTATCTTGGCAACACTCCGAAATTAACTGTCATTTCAATTTCATTTTCGTTAGCGAGCTGCGAGGGCAGTGCGATCAAATTGAGGGCCCAAAGAAAAGTAGGTCGCCAGTATTGATTTTACTCAATATTCGACAAACAAAGACGTCACTTCTCCAGTGCGATAATAAACACTCTGGTGCGTGAATCAAGAGAAGAACAACGTGCAAAATGCCTGTAAGTGCTTTTCTATTCTTATCATGTGATTTCCGGGCTACGATTTCGTAATTCATCATTTCCTCGGTCACATTGGAACAATTGGTACAAATTCCAATTGGAATTAACAAATTTGATTACGTAGCTAAACTTTTACTTGCAACAGAATCATTTCCGCGTGACTCATAAAGGATTTATGTCAGGGTCACGTAACTACGCATATCGTGGCACGTGTCGTGTGAAAATCTTGTTAATTTTTTTTTAATTTCGTGGCTAGGATGCGGAGCTGGGCGGGACGGTCGAGAATGTTCGGGTGGTAGTGCGCTTGCGTCCTATGGATGCGAGAGAAAAAATCGACGGGTCGTACAACTGCGTATCAGTAGACACGGTTAACAACACCATAGCAGTCACTAGGAGCAACGTCTCCCCGCCTGAACCGCCGCGCATATACGCTTACGATGCAGTCTTCGATAGCAACACAAGTCAGGTAATAATTAACTGAAATAACTTTGTGACGTAATTGAGTTATACTCGTTTAAACGAATTTCCTATTATGGTTTATGGTAACATTTTATTTTTTTTAATTCTAAAACTTTTTTTTCGTTTTCGAATTTTAAATTTGGTACATAATCTGTATTCATAATTTTATCGAAATCTTGTTCCACTGTCATTTATTAAGTGGGCATTTGGTTTTTAAATTTTCAAGTATGATGACATCATCCAATATGTACTGAAGTAGATACTTTGTAAGTTGTTAACATACAATTAGCATACTTAACATAGTATTTATGTTTAAGTATACCTATAAGACTACAAGAAACTAGTTGTAATCTAGTGTAATATTTCCTTAGTTTAAATTCTGTATATTTTAAGAGTAACCTACTTCATTTTTCTACACTTTGAACATTAACTATTGACTTGTACTTTAAAAAAATGAAATCAAATTAATGCAATTTATGTGAAATTCATGTTTTACAAAAATTTTAACCTAAATTCATCAATAGTATAATACCAACTTCCTTACTTAATATAGTATTTAAACAATTCACTTAATTTATTTTTAAATAGTATTTCAAATCTTCTGGCTATTATATGAATTTTAAACAAAATCTTTAAATGCAGGGTTATGTATACTCCCTACTTTTTTATTTTAACCAAATTAATATTTATATTTGATTCATAAGCCTCAGTTTAACATATAATTGTGATATCTCCACTGAGAGTAAACTTTTGCCAAACCTCACACACCAAATCAGCTTATACTCAACTGACTGCTAATAAAATTTTTTAAGTAATTCTAAATTTGTGTCAAGAAAATGATAATTTAAATGTTGTCAAACCTTTTTGTAGTTATATTAACCTAACTGTGCCCTCTGTTTCAATTGCATATATCACCCATTTCTCATGGGTTACTTGGTTTAAATCCTATGTCCTTTCTCTGATTTCAAACAATCTTTTTTTATTATTTTACAGAAAACTTACAGCTAAAAATATATGACAATTTACATATTTAGGTACAAATAAAGCCAATTATAAGTCGTTCTTATTAGAACTTTCATAAGATTGATTTGAAAAATACATGTTTTTTATATAAAATACATTAAACATACACATATTGCTATTAACTATAATTTTCAACTGTTTTTTAAAACTTAACTCATCCACTGTTTCTTTGTTAATGGTTATTTGCTTGTTACAAAATAATAATAAAATTGAATTGATGGTCAATAAAGAAAAATATGTAAAAGTAAATGACATCCTAAAAACATCTCGAATGAAAAATTTCAAAAAATAATCATTTTGACTTTTGAACCAAATTTATTTTTCTACTCTATGGAGAAATGAACTGAGCTCTAAAAAAAAGTTCCTAAAATTTTTAAAAACTTAGTTTTATTTAATTTAAAATATATTAAAAATACTTCTTGTTATCTGCCGTCATAGTTATCTGCATTTCCACATACTATGTGAAATAGTTTATCTTATCAATGGTGATTATCATTCCCAAGTGATAATTTTATTAAGTACTTATAATGTTTTATTTAAATTATGTACTCATTAAATTAATAATTGTCTATAACTAAGTTTGAAAATAATTTTGTGTTTAGAACCTCATCAATTTAAGCTTGTTAAGATTTTGACATCTATACTTACATAATTTATATGTCAACAAAATATATTATAGATAGATCAATATAGGAATGATAGGAAATAAAAAATCAGCATTACATCATCACAATATTATTTTATATACATATGAACTTATTTACAAACAATTTTCTTTTTCTATTGCATTGTATGTCTTCTATGCAGCAATTGACTAAATACTTTGAACCTTTTTCACCACAAAAATTCAGTTATAAGTACTTTTAAAATGCATAGATGACTACATAGTATAATCTTGTGTTTGTTTTAGTGGAGTACTTTCCATTTTAAATAAAATACTTTTTAAAGCATTTTATTCAATACAGACTACATGTCATAACTACCAGTACACCCATTATTTCTTTAGTTCCTGGCCTGTCTCAGATGGAATTTGCCAATGTCAAGTTTTCACACAGGACATCAGTGAATGTTATATAGTCTGTGACTTTCGATACTCTGTGCTTTGGACAAAACAAGGATGAGATGACCAATGCTCATAGTTATAAAAAAAGGGTAATTAAAAATAGGTGTACATACATTTGTACGGTTTTTAATAAAACATATATTTTCGTTCATTTCCTACTTCCTTCCTTTTCCATCCATAGTGCCTTTATTTTCCCTTGCCTGGGTCCAGACTTCGAAACTTTTGGACTTATGTCTAAGAATCCACATATTAATAGTATGCATTGCATTCATTTCTGTTTAGAAAAGTCGGTTGATATGTGGACGCCTATCTTATGTCCCTTCTACACATCAGCAGACGCATACGTAGATGTGGTCCGCGGCCATGAAGACGGGGTAATATGTCTATCCATAGACAGCCGTAGTAGCTAATTTATGTTTACCGATGCATCCGCCATCCATCAACAGATCACATCCATTATGCGTCTGCTCATGTGTAGAGGGGGCCTTAAAAGATGCTTTATATTAGTATTCTAGAAAAACCTCAACTAAGTTTTGTTTAAAACGTAGTTTCATAAAACTGTTCATAGACTTCGAGGTCACTGTACATCGGCATTGCGTCAACGTTGGTGTTGTAACGTTGTTTATCTGTTTCGAGCGATAACTAAAAATTTAATTTATCTACGTTACTTTGTTTTTAGCGGTACGTGAAAATTGTTCTTAGTAAGGATAAAAGATAAGGTGTTTTACAATTGTTTTGAGTAATAGAAATACGTGAATTATTAAAAAAAATATTGTAGTTGAAATAATGTTGTTTCAAGTCTGTTGGGGCTATAGTACTTCTAAATAACCTTATATTTTATCTGAATTTTGCATTATTATGCACTATACTGAAGGATTATTTTCACTATAAAAAACCCTACTTCGGATTGATAAACAAAAGGTGTGCATTTAATATAAGACACTCCGATCTTTAAATTACATGCATAATATTAACGACTAATATAATACAAGATTTACAGATGTAAGAAATGGATACGTAATAATTATCTTTCCATATTACATATCCATTTCTCAAAAAGCAAGAGGCCAGTTCAGAAAAAAGAAGAACCATAGAGAAGATATCAAACATGACATGCCCGTCATTCGTCTAGATTGGCGTTGGTTACCGTCAGTCTTGTCGAATGGTGGGTAGGTTGTGTTTACTAACTACGTATGAAGAAACATGAAGAATTTAAAGTCTCAGAGACTATCTAATTTGATTGATATTTTTTCTAAAAAAATGCATAATAAATTTGAAGGTGACTGGAATTGAATACGATAATTTTTATTTCATTTTCTGAAGCTGTGGCATGAAAAACAATTATTTGCCACTAAAAAAGAAATGAGGAACTGTCAATATAAAGTTTGTAGTTATCGTAATCCGTAGTCTTTCACATTTTTAAATAACCTTAGATCACAAATTCCATTTTGAAATATAGTACGACTTTACGAATTTAAAAAAAAAACATGTCAAATTTAAAAAAAATATGCAATAACATTGCCAGTACGAAGAAGCATAGACAATCAGCAGCGAAGTTATGTGATATTCTGAATGCATCTTGCACGTCCTCTGACGATGCAAGGGGGCGGTAATGCTCATGCATGGTGAATATTGCGTATGTAATCATCAGAGGCGGCCATCTTTGATTTTAAATGCCAATAAATGGGAGGTGATAAGTATTTATGGTCAAAATTGTAAGAAAGAAAGTTTTTGTATGAAAATGTAAATACTGACAGAAGAATGTAATATTTTAAATATTTTTACATAATTTATGTAATGTCGCATTTTGAATCTAAAGATAATTATAAAGTGTTTGTTTTTTTGTACACATAAAAATATGTTGTTGTTTTTGTAACTTTTATAGCACCAATATTTAACAATAATCAAATTTGCAAAAATGTTTGTTCACATCTTTTTGAGATTTGTATGTATAATTTGTGTAATCCTTACCTTTAAAATCTATTCCTTGTTCTAAAACCCTCCTACACAGTTGTAGTAACCTTTTCCTTTTAATTGAGAATCATCAAGTATTTTTTACCACCGGTTTACAAGTCGAGTTTCCACATACGTAGATGTCAGAGTAGATGATATAAAACGCTTTGAATAATTAATAGAAAAAAAGAACTATGTATGAATGAATATTTTTTTATTGCACAAAAACAAAGGATAGTACAAGAAAAGGTATAGCTATAGAAGTGAGTACAATTGGCGGTCTTATCGCTTACAGCGATCTCTTCCAGACAACCGAAAAAGATTAGGAAAAGTTGCATAGTATAAGTAGGTAGTGCATACAGAATAGAAAATTATAGAATAAAATATAGACAGATAATAATACTTATAATAATAGTTAGAAATAAATAAAAAAATATATAATATAATGTAATAAATAATTATAATTAGACTCAAAACGATTAATATATATTTAATAAAATATACATAAATAATAATATTTTATATGAACAATACATCTAGCATTAAAATATGTAATCAATTTGTCATATTATTATCGAAATTACACAGAGTTATAATGATCTTTAACTTATACCTTAAAGGAAGATAATGTCTGAGCTTTTCTTATATGCTCCGGTAAAGCATTCCAGAGATTTATGGCGGTTATTGTAAAAGAAGAATGGAAGAAGTTGGTGTTGTGGCAAGGAAGAGATAGTGTAGGGTTATTAGAAGAGCGCAAGGAAAGGCTGTGGTTGGATGACAAAAAGTTTGTACTACGATATACATAAAGGATATGTTTTTTAATTCTTTGTCTATGGTAAAGGTCTCTTCTATCTGTTTGTATGTTTAAATTTTAGATCTATAAATCATCGGTCAAAAGGTCTAACAAATTTAATAATTTGTTTCAAAATAACGTCATATCAAATATGTCAATAATTAAGCAGAAAGAAAAGTTTAAGTAAACTAGTTGTTCCGAGCGGCTTTGCTTTCGTAGCATAATGTACATATCCTGTTACTCGTGGATAATGTAGCTTTCCAGTAGTTTCGGAGCCTATTCAGTTCAAACAAACAAAAAATCTTTGCTCTTTATAATAGTAAAGATTTCATGATCTTAATACAAGAACATATGATTCTATAACATTGGTCTGCAAATCTCCATTTAATATTGCCTTGGCCTGCTATAATACGTTTGTAATTTGTTAGATACGAAGCTACGAATTTAGTACCTAGTACCTACTATAAAGCACTATACAGGGTGGTTAAATGACATTTGAAGGGAAAGTGCTCATGATACTGTAGATAGAAATATTAACTCAAAGAAAAAATTCCCTTATTTTGAGAAGAAAGAAAACTGCATTGAAAGAAACTCGGAAAACGAACCAACTAATTTTTATTCAAATATATAAAAAAAACTTATAATGGCGTCGGTTGGTATGCTCAAAAAATATAAAGATGAGATCTCTTGAAGAAAATTCTGTAGTAAAGTAAAGGAAAACCATGTAATTTAACTACCTCATAGACACAGTTACATATAGCATCTGAAGCCCGGTTTTTGTAAATGGAACGTCATAGTATAAAATATACGAATTGTTTTGATTAACGAGCGGTTATAATCAACCAATTGGAACCAAGTTTCGGTCGTAATGTTAACGCCACGTATATTATAGATACGTTTTAGACTTACTTAGGATATTGTACTGTCCGTAAGTAAAATGACTCGTTTTATTTTTATAGGAAACTACCTGAGCTACCGGTTTCACCCGCGTATATATCTTTTAGGATTTTCGGGATAAAAACTATCCTATGTCATTCCTGTTTCAAAGAATCTCTGTACGAAATTTCATCCAAATCGGTCCTGTAGTTTCGCAGCCTATATAGTCTATAGCCAAAGAAACAAATCTTTCCTCATTATAATATTAGTACAGATTAGCATGAGAAAGTTCTATGAATATTTGTCCAATATTTTTGAATGCACTTTCCTTTACCATGAAAAATTAAAGAATGTATTCTATGACTAATATTTTCTTCCTAAGGTATTAAGAGTACGGAGAGTACTCCAGGTTTTTTTTTTTAATTGAGGTCCTAATTCTAGAATAGTACCTTAAGCCAATTACAATCTAGCCTACAAGACGAATGAGTAATTTTTATCTAACCTTTATTTCTAATTAATTTATTCTAAGATAGTGTCCACTGTCACTTAGTGTCTGTTAAAGGGAAGTCACATTGTTCACGTGCTTTGCTTTCCCTACAAGTGGCATTAAAAATGCCACCCTGTATATGTTTTTCACATATACCATTAAAATAAAAAAGAAGAGCAGAAGCTGAGAAAATTAACGGACGAATTTCGACCAATGGGGAAGCGCTGTTTATATCATGAGTGCGAGCGAGATGGAATTCGATCGATCGCGAATGTGTGAGTGGGACGGCCTGCAGTGGACGCCATCTTCGTTTCTATTCTATTGACGTGGTTAATAATTTTATTATCTTGCACACCCTCGAGGCTATATCGCATACTATACTTAGAAATTGTAAATTTAAAATTAGATAAATATTAAAATTTACTGACTTTGTAAATTCCTCTCGTTCTGTTTTGATTTAAAATGCGTCACCCTTTTTTCACCCATCAATTAAATGATTGGTCGTTTTGTTAAAAAGCATTAAAATATTGAAAGAAAGAAAAAAACATGTATTTACATACAGGACCATACACAAGATAAATAGAAACAACAATACAAAAAAAGACAGTAAATCAAAAGTACTAAATTTTATCCGCATCGCTTCGGTGGTTTAGGCGTGAAGAAGACAAACAGATAGAGTTTATTTATTTATTTATTTATTTATTCATTTAGGCTTACCAACTAGATACATAGATCTTATTGCTAAATTAAGTTAAGATTAAAATATAATTGCTACTTATGTATCTAACTTAAAGGTAGGCACAGCTTTACTAATTTAATTAATATTGTTACAAAATACACTAAAGGTTATTTATAATAAAGTTAAACACATTTTTTTTGAACATTTGAAAAGATGAAGCATTTATATCAATTTCAGTTTCACTAAATATCTTGTTAAACAATTTTAAAATTAATTGAAGTGGGGAGTTCATTCCATAATTGTTTTTGAAGAATTTTATTTCTAATGGGGTATAAGTGCTAAGACGACAGTTGAAAGCAGGAACATTAAAGCCAATCTCAGACAGAAGTGACGGACAATCTATCCCATTATTTAAAACCTTATATAGAAAGCACAGTTGTGAGACTTTTCTTCGATTTTCTAGAGTTACCATTTTAAATAAATTTAATCTTTCATTATAATTTCGGACATTGTAGCTGTTGTTTAAAAAACTTAGTCGTAAAATAAATTTTTTCTGAATAGCTTCGATCCTATTGATGTATGTTTTATGGTACGGACACCATACTATTGAGTTGTATTCCGCATAAGATCTAACAAAAGCGTTGTATAAGAGTTTCAGCGCAGATATGCATTTAAAATCTGCTGTATTGCGAAGAATAAACCCTAGCATTTTAAGACTTTTCTACCTTCTTATTGATGTTAGTAATTAAGATATAGTAAGAGTATGTTTGTATATCCATTTTTTGGCACGCCAAATAGCGCGTTTATACCAGAGGCTCGCTCCGAACTGGACCTCGTGTCGTCATGTATAAAAACCAAGACTTTTCATTTCATACCACATTCAGCTATATCCCCCCCTCCATCTTCATTACCCCACCGATTTCGCTCATCTTCGATTTCGACATTTTCTTTTGTCCAAGATGGGAAAAACAATACTCAAGTTATCGTCGGACAGAGGTATTCTTACAATACAAACATACAACCGCCTGGCTATATCGACTTTGAGACTTCGCTTCGCTGGGTCAAGTATCAACAAAATATTAGTTTATAAGCCAGTACAGGACAATGAGTATTTACTCCTTTCCAAAATTTCGTTGTTCCGTTACTTTAGCACAGTCCATATCATACTATACGATACTCATATACATTTGTAGCCACAGACAATTTGAGATATATAACCCAATAATGTTGCCATATAATTTGAGTCGAGCTAAACTTCTTGGTGTGGTAAAAAGTTTTTACTACCCCAAATTCCATTGTCCCTTTACTAACCAGCAGTCCATATAGATATGTCTAGCTGCTAGCAATTCAAAATGTTAGTATTATACTTACAATTTGAGGTATATAAGCTAAACTTGCTGTAGCAAGGAGTTACTATCATCCCAAATTCCATTGTCCCGTTACTAACCAGTATAAACCTGATCAAATACTCATATACATATGATTAGCCGTAAGCAATTGAAAATGTTAGTATTATAGTCACATAAAATTTTAAATATATAAGCTAAACTTGCTATGGCAAGGAGTTACTATCATCCCGAATTCCATTGTCCCGTTACTAACCAGCACAGTCCATATCAAATATATACATATGTCTAGCTGCTAGCAATTCCAAATGTTAGTATTATAGCCACATACAAGTTAAGATATATAAGCTAAACTTGCTATGGCAAGGAGTTACTATCATCCCAAATTCCATTGCCCCGTTACTTTAGCACAGTCCATATCAAATACCCATATACATATGTCTAGCTGCTAGCAATTCAAAATGTTAGTATTATAGCCACATAAAATTTGAGATATATAACCCAAAAATGTTGCTATATAATTTGAGTCGAGCTAAACTTCTTGTAGCAAGAAGTTTTTACTATCATCCCAAATTCCATTGTCCCGCTATTAACCAGCACAAACCATATCAAGTTTATATATATGTACCTATGCCACATAAAATTTGAGATATAAGACTTCAACATATTGCTATATAATTTGAGTCGAGCTAAACTTCTTGTAGCAAGGAGTTTTTACTATCATCCCAAATTCCATTGTCCCGTTACTAACCAGCACAGTCCATATCAAGTATATACGCCGATCAATAGCTGCACCGCGCACACCTAACGCGCGGGTCGTGCCCTCGTCCCACTAACCTAGATCTCGTACCTTGGTGAATAGGCGGCAGTTTGAAAAACGAACGCGTGCTCTATGATTAACGGATTATAACGTCTTGGCGTTCTTTTTTTGAAAGCGTGGTTGTTGTGCCAAGTTCGTTTTTTGAATGGGACAGTTCGATTTGTATTTTTAATATGGCGTCGTTTTTGAATTTGATAAACTAATCAAAAATAATTCCTTCATATATGTATTTATTTATTACAGTTCAATAGATATTACGCTGTCAAACAAACATGTAATAGAATTTATTTACTATTGCATTCAAGATTTCAATTTTCTATCAATACACGATTCTCCAAAATAAATTTTCAAATATTTTATGTAACGCTTAAAATATGACCCTGGAAGCCAACTTGAAAAATATACTACAAGCCGCGCCTCATGGATTCACCTGCGTAACTTCTGATCCCGTGGCAACTCCGGGATTAAAAGTAGCCTATATGTTAATCTGAACCCTTACCTATATGTATACCAAGTTTCATCATAATCGAGTATTTTTTGCGTGAAAGACTAACAAACATACATTCATCCTCACAAACTCGTATTTTGAGTTCATATATATTTAAAGTTCGTTCCTTTGTCCGACCATCTAAAACCAGAGTACTTATAAATTACAGTATAAAAACAAAAAAACAAACGCAGTCTATGGTATTCTATTGTATTATGAAGTACTACGTCACAATCTGATCACAGATAATGTAATATTGCTTTGTCATGCAAGTAGGGTTGCCAGAGAGAAAATACGATGTACATCTAATTATCTACTAGATTTTAAACTCTAAAACAGATTTCCTTTGTTAGTATTTTCTTGGGTTGTTTTAACTCGAGTACTTGCCACATTGAATAAAAATACTTAAATTTATCCAAAATTTATGTACTATAAACTAGCTGAGGTCCACGGTTTCACCCGCGTATATATCCCGTTCCCGTAGGATTTTTTTATACATTTATTCACACAACATTTTCGGGACAAAACCTTTGTCACTCCTGGGGTTTCAAAGAATGCAAAATTTCTATACAAAATTTCATCCAAATCGGTCCTTTAGTTTCGTAGCCTATTCAATACAAACAAACAAATCTTTCCTCTATATAATATTAGTATGGATTTGTTTGTTTAAGAGAGCGCATTCCAAAATTACGTATTTTTTAATCTCATAAACTAGGCTTGATTTTACGTACACTACAATGGTCAGTCTACATGAGTTCCGAAATGGGAACGAATAACTTTGATACTATTATTTTCATCCATGATTTTGTTGGCAAATATTTCGTGCAATATTATTTAGTGATTTATAAATAATTTTATAAAATAAACTACTTAACGAAACTAAGTGAATTTCTTTTCCTCTTTTTAATATTAGTATAGATGATATGAGACAATTCTAATATACACAACCGCGCAAGGAAATTTATACAAGCCATTTCCATTATTTGTCAACAAATACATATATAATGGGTGCTCCAAGCGGAGACAAATGGTTTACGTTTCAAAAGCGTATACTGTAGTTTTGTCAATAAAGACTATCAAAGGGAGGACGAAGTGTTTCTTTGTATATAAATGGGTCAGGGATGGGAAACAAATGGTTTCTATAACGGCCGTTTTCAATAATGTATCAAAGAATAATCTATCCATAAGGATAGATTGTAAACTCAGATTATATGACATTTGATTTCCAAAAGTCTAGCAAAGGTTATCCGTCGACAGCATATTGAAATCAAAGTAAGTGCAAAGAGATAGATTTGCCTGACTTCAGTAAGCAAAACAAGGGATAGATAGAATATTGAAAACGGCCGTAGATCTATTGCTAACCACGTATTTTGCTCTACCCAAATACTACGGCAATATGTTTTTAGAAAAAAATGTTTTGTGTACAGGAATAAGTATAAAAATCGTAATAAATAAATATTTTTAGATAAAAAAAAATATTTTTCGAAAAAACTGGTCACTATATGTGTGCGATTGATCTTTCCAATAACCAAAAGGAACGTCTGTAATGGGCATATGCTGAAGGGGCTTTTTCAGAAATGCACTACCGTACACTTGTTTAACTGTCATATTTCAGTTTCTTTTTTTTACATTATTTTAATTTTTATTGTTTTTTTTTTATTTTCTTGTGTGTTTCTGGAGTTAATGATTTTTCTTCCTTTCAAACAATGTTTTGTGTACAGGAATCAGTGAACTAGCTAGCGTAGTAGTCTTTTGGGCTGAAAGAAATAGGCCGATAAAAAAATATATTTTTCGAAAAAGCTGGATATCTACTACATGAGTACGATTGCTTTCCAATAACCATAAAGGAACGTCTGGAAGCGTATTTTATATATTTTTATGGGTATAATATTACCCATAAAAATATCTATACATATAATAAAGCAGTAACCAAACCATTTCTGTACATTGAATATTTTTTAAAAAGAGTAATTGGTATGCAATATGTATGTTCTATAGACACCAAATCCATGTTTAGAATTTTTTTTTTCTGTTTGTCTGTTTGTCTGTTTGTCTGTTTGTCTGTTTATCTGTTTGTATGTTCGTCAATCACGCAATAACCACTAGGCAGATTTTGGTTAAATTTCACATGTTGATAGACCATAATTAGGTGCAACTTATAGGCTACATTTTATTTGGAAAAAAATATTTTTAGGGGTGGCTTCCCATACATGTAAACGGGGGTTAAAAAAATAAATATACGAGTACATAATTAAATAAGGTATCATTGGATAGGTCTTTAAAAATAAAATGGAGGTTTCTAAATGTGTTTTTTGCTAAAATAAATATTTTTTGAGATATACGCTTCTAAAGTCGTGAAAATGTCATACCACGTGGCAATGTGAGATTTTGGTTGAGTTGCGGACATGCATTTTTATACTCTTAACGTATAGATTAAGACGTTACAAATACTCAATAAATTATTAAAAATCTTCAAAAAATAACAAACTTTCCGCCCGCGGCTTCACTCGCGTGGTCTACAATTTTCTGTAATTTTCTTTATTCAAAAGGCGCGCGCGCAGTGTGAGATTTTGGTCAAACCTATTTTCATAGAAAATTAAAAAAAAAACTATAGAAATTCGTATATATCAGCGGCCTTGCGACCGTAATTTTTTTAAACTTTTGTTGTGCGCCTCTAAAAATACGGATATTAGTAACCCACGCGGGCGGAAAGCTAGTATTAGTATAAATGTGAAAAAACAAGACGATAAAGAGTTCTTCAAGTCGTTTCCATTTGCATATGTACACTAACATTATAAAAAGAAAACATGAATTTTTTGTATAAATTTGTTCTCCATTTTTTTATTTCTAACCAAACTGTTTTTCTATAACTTCCGTCCGCAAATTCGTCTGCATTCTTACACCAAGAACCATATTTTCGTTACATTTTGTCATATTTTATACGTATCTTGCCACCATATTACTTTGATAAACAATTACATCTAAATATAATTATTGTATGTTTAAACTTTAAACCCTAACACCCGATTTTGTAAACATTTTTTAATTTCATTCAATGAATGTTTAATTTAATAACTATTCCACTTATTTCTCATTATTTTAACCTTACACAAATATTTACATACAACTAGCAACATTATTTAAATGTCACTTTCTATTTTGTAACATGACGCGACTGTTCCTTTGCCCTTCAATTAAAAAAAAATTAACTTTAACAATGGGACATTGGCAAAATTGTGGCAACACAGCACTGCCATTAAGAAAAAGAATTGATTAAAAAAAAACGAATTCCGTCTATGACAGATGTGCCAGAATCAAAAGAAGAAGAGATTTAAAAAAAAAGTTAAACCATAAATTCGGTCGCGCATTTGAAATTGGAACAGTTTGGCGCATGCATCAAAAATTGTTTATTGTTGTCGAAATTCAATAAAAGAATATTTCTGTTCGTTAGTTATTGTGGAGCTCTTAGAATGAATAAAAATTTGTTTCAGATGAAACAACAAAATAAAAATTTTGCTGTAGCTGTCAATTGCCTGTTCATTATCTGAACTATAAGTTATTGCATCCTACTTCGTACTAATATTATAAATGCGAATGTTTGTGAGAATGTATGTATGTGTGTTTGTTACTCCTTTACGCATAAACTACTGAACCGATTATGATGAAACTTGGTATATAGGTAAGGGTTCAGAATAATATATTGGCTACTTTTAATCCCGGAGTTGCCACGGGATCAGAAGTTTCGCGGGGAAAACCGCGGGACGCGGTAGTACCTTATATAATTATTGGCTATTATGTGATGTGTATTTTAAATCTATTATACTAAATAAAAAGAAAAAATAATTATCATTATTGGATTTCGACTATTATTTCAACATATACTAATATTATAAAGAAGAAAGATTTGTTTGTATGTATTGAATACGCTCCGAAACTACAGGACCGATTTGGACGAAATTTTGTACGGAGATTCTTTGAAACCCCAGGAATGATATAGAACAGCTTTTATCCCAAAAATCCTATGGAAACGAGATATATACGCGGCTGAAACCGCGGAACTCAGCTAGTATTTAATTCATTACAAAATAGTCGATTTTTTTAATTTTTGTACTATAATTTAAAGGTAGTTTCTTCTAACACTAATTAGAATATACAGAAAGGTTTCTTTTAACACTATTTAATTGGAATATACAGGCTGTTTCAAAAACTATTCAATGTTCGTAAAGCAAGCCTCTTGTAGTATGCACACAGATGTAAAAGAGAATTTCTTATGCAAGGCCATTCTTACCAACCTCTTAGGGCCTCTGCAGCCCATTAAATAGTGAAGTAACATTTCATTTTAAAGCTTATACAGGGTGTTCTGAGTTCGTTCAGGGCTAAATTGATTTGAATAAGTTATGTTTTATTCATCTTGGAGATTAATATAGGTTTCAAAATGTGTTGTATGATTTCGAATTTATTAATTACGAGCTGATCTGCGCGGTTTTGCTACCGTAGATACATACATAATGTTATATATAGTCTATGTTACTCGTGGTTAATCTAGTTTTCGAATGGTAAAATAATTTTTAAAATCGGTCCAGTAATCTTTGAGTCTATTCATTACAAAGACAAAAATAAAGCTTTTCTCTTTATAATATTAGTGTAGATTATAAAATAACATTCTATGAATTTAATTATACCTGAATGTTATAATTTAATAATAAATTGTATCTCCTATTTTTGCATTTTACCTTGATCTGTGGGATGACAAAACATGTAATTTTAAAAAAATGCGATCACTGAAAAACAGCGCTGTGAATGCTTTATTGCATTGCAGCATAAGCTGAGTGAGTCCCATTTTCGGGGACATTTTACTTAGTTCTAATATTAATTTTAAGGTCTTTGATTGTTAGATATAAACTGTTTTAGATATTAAGTTCTAAGTATTTTGTCCTTGAAATAAACGTATTTTCTATCTTTCTTCTTTCTACCTTTATAACACCATTGTATACTATTGTAAAAATTAGAATCCATTACTATTATATTCTGGCAATAAAATGTTTTGAATTTGAATTTTGAATACGAAGTCGGGCTATACCAACTGCTTACCAACGTTTTTCTATCCGTCAGTCGCCCTACTGACCTATTTGCAACTGAAGCGGCCGCCATCTTTAGCGTTTCGTAATAAAGAATTGAGAGTTTATATTGCAGCTGTCTTTAAAATGGCGTAGGAAATTTACGTGAACACAGAATTATGTTGTTTTTAAATAAGTAAACAAATAATCCTGAACATTTTACACAACGCCATCTGGTCCCAAACTAAGCAAAGCTTGTACTATGGAAACTAGATAA
This sequence comes from Phoebis sennae, assembly GCA_001586405.1. Classification (NCBI taxonomy): domain Eukaryota; kingdom Metazoa; phylum Arthropoda; class Insecta; order Lepidoptera; family Pieridae; genus Phoebis; species Phoebis sennae. The sequence continues at coordinate 60,960 of LQNK01001374.1, forward strand.
CTGATAGACATACTTAAACATACTTAAATACATACATACTATATATATTAACACCCAGACAGTAGAAAATAACAATGTTCATCACATCATACTTTTCTACCCGTGGGAATCGAACCCACACCTTCCGGCGCAATAGACACTGACGTATCCATTGCGCCAACTGAGCAGTCAAAGTTTTAGGCTTTCGAACTTCTAAATATAAAATAGGATCATTTAGACGACCCGATTGGCGCAGTGGTTCAGCAATGGTCTATTGCGCCGGAGGGTGTGGGTTCGATCCCCACGAGCAGAAAATTATGTGATGAACATTGTAATTTTCTTTCTGGGTGTTAATTTATCTATAGTATGTATTTACAAAAAAGGAAGTTTAAGTATGTCTATCGGCTATCTAGTTTCCATAGTACAAGCTTTGCTTAGTTTGGAATTAGATAGCGTTGTGTTAAATTATTTAGGAATATTTATTCTTTTACTTCGTTGTCCGTCTGTCTGTCTGTCTATCAAGACCCTCTTTTAAATAAATTTTCGACGACAGCCACGTTGGTTCAGTGGTTCGTTTCCACCGAAAAGTCCTGCGTAGGCGAGATTCATATGAATATAGCCGAGTGTGGTATCAAATGAAAGGTATTGATTTATACATTACTAGCTTTCCGCCCGCGGCTTCGCACGCGTGGCCTACTAATTTCTGTAGTTTTTAGAGACGCACAACTAAAGTTTAAAAAAAATACGGTTGCAGGTATTGCAGGTATCGCTGATATATTTGCATGTCTATAGTTTTTTTATGATTTTCTATGGAAATAGGTTTGAAAAAACCTCACAGTGCGCGCGCCTCTTCAAAATACAGAAAATTGTATCCCATGCGAGCGAAGCCGCAGGCTGAGAGTTAGTTATTTTTTAAGGTTTTTGAGAATTTATTGAGTGTTTTAACGCCTTCATCTATACGTTAAGAGTATAAAAAAAGCATGTCCGCAATTCAACCAAAATCTCACATGCCCACGTGGTATGACATTTCTACAACTTCAGAAGCGCATATCTCAAAAAATATTTATTTTAGCAAAAAACGCTTGTAGAAACCTGTACTTTATTTTTAAAGACCTATCTAATGACACCTCATTTAATGATGTATGCGCGAATTTTTTTTTATGTCCTCCGTTTACATGTATGAAAAGCCACCCCTAAAAATATTTTTTCAAATAAAATGTAGCCTATAAGTTGCACCTAATATCGGTCTATCAGCATGTGAAATTTTATCAAAATCTGCCCAGTAGTTATTACGTGATTGACGCACATACAAACAGATAAACAGACAAACAGACAAACAGATAAACAGACAAACAGAAAAAAAAAATTCTAAACATGGTTTTGGTATCTATGGAATATACATATTGCATACCAATTACTCTTTTTGAAAAATATTCAATGTACAGAAATGGTTCGGTTACTGTTTTATTATATGTATAGATTATATGTATAGATATTACTAAATATAAAAATATAAATAAATTAATACATTACAACGCGAAATCGATCTCGGAGTGAGCCACTTGTATTATCAGGAAAAACTTTAATGAAGATAATTTTCTTATAATTTGTACGATTACTGTGATATTAATTTTTACACGCGACATGGTTATCTATAAGTGAACAATGATAAATTTAAGAAAATATAAATAAAAAGGAAATTCAAATTTATTATATAATATCCATAGATAATAAAAAGAAGTCAGAGTAAAGAAGATAAAAGTCAAAATATTTATTTTCAAAATCGGCTCTTTCCCGCTTTTAGAAAGCCATTAACTACATATGCTTATTTTATAAAGATGCAAGATTTGTTTGTTTGTATTGAATAGGCTCTAAAACTACAGGACCGATTTGGATGAAGTTTTGTTCTTTGGAACCACAGGATACTTTTTATCCCGAAAATTCCACGGAAACGGGATATTTATATCTAAAATAAATTACGTGTCACAGTGTTTGTCCGCGATGAACATCTAAACAACTTAACCGATTTCAACCAAATTTACACCGTGTGCAGGTTGGTCCATCTTGAAAGATGCGATAGTAGTCCACGCGTGCAAAGCCGTGGGCGTAAAGCTAGTATATATTTATATATACGCGGGTGAACCGCGGAGCTTAGCTAGTAAATATTATACTTTTTTTTTTATTTACGTAAGGCTGCCTACCGAGAAGAACCGGCACACAGATTAAAAAAAAGGCAGGTGGAGTACGCCGAAGACACGAGTGACGCCGAAAAGCAAATACAAAATTCAAAAGCAAATACAAAATTTGTTGTCTAGTTTGACGTAAACTACATAAGAGTGACAAAAAATTTTGATTTGATTTGAGTAGTTAGCGTCACTCGAATCTTCGGCACACTCCATCTGTTTTTATTATCTGTGAACCGGCAAGAAACTCGCGTAGTTGCATAGAAAGGTGCCCCATTGCTCCATTTCAAAATTAAATCTATATAAAGGGTGTCCTATTTCTGCAGCGGTCAGCGATGTAGGGCGCAGTTACGCCATTTTGATCGTTTTAATTGGAGTGCGAGCGGGATGCAAGATACGGATGTGTCATAGGTAGTGTGAGACAGACGATGAACTCATTTTTATGGTTTAAATTGGTTTGTTCAATTGAATAATTTTGTCATACTTGAAGTAGAGTTAGAGTTGATATATATTAAACTAGCTGATACGCGCGGCTTCGCTCCCGTAGCATAATATTATATACTATATATTTTCAGGGATAAAATATATTAGAGATGAAACGGATATCCGGTAACTATCCTGTATCCGGCCTATCCGGCCCTATTTTCACTATCCGGACGGATACCGGATACTAGTGCACTATCCGACCGGATACCGGATAATAA
>LQNK01001374.1:67200-81162 GCA_001586405.1 Phoebis sennae
AGGTTCGATCCCCATGAGTAGAAAATTATATTGTTGAACAATGTAATCTTCTACTGTCTGGGTGTTAATGTACGAGTATGTATAGTATGTATTTACAAAACAAAGTATGTTTAAGTATGTCTATCAGTTATCTAGTTTCCATAGTACAAGCTTTGCTTAGTTTGGGGCTAGATAGCGTTGTGTTAAAATATCCAGGAATATTTATTCTTTTACTTCGTTGTCCTGTCAAGACACTTTTTTAAATAAATTTTCGACTTAATACAGCGACTTATCGTTGGTTCAGTGGTTCGTTTCCACCGAAAAATCCTGCGTAGGCGATTTTCATATGAATATAGCAGAGTGTGGTATCAAATGAAAGGTATTGATTTATACATTATATGACTAACAAATATCATTCTAAGATATTTGTACTTAGTTATAAGATATAATAATAAATAAATTAATAAATTACAACGTCGTCGACCTCGGAGCGAGCCACTTGTATTATCAGGAAAAACTTTAATGAAGATAATTTTCTTATAATTTGTACGATTAGTGTGATATTAATTTTTATTTTTATTCTTTATTGTACATATAAAACAATAAACAACAAAATTGTAAAAACAAACGAGAAGTACAAAAGGCGGTCTTATTGCCTAGAGCAATCTCTACCAGACAACCTTTAGGTACAGGATGGGAATAGCAAACTTTATAAGCAGGCACCAGAAAAGAGAAAGGGAATAGTCAGATTCTTACACGCGACATCGTTTTCTATAAGCGAAAAATTATAAAAGCAGGGCTCGGCTAGTAAAGTAGTAAGTATAGATGGTAAAATAGTAAAACGCTTACGTTTATAGTTCCTAAACTAAGAAAATGTAAATAAAAAGGGGAATTCAAATTTATTATAACGGGAGATCCGTTCAAAGACAAAGTTATCCATTCCGAAATGAATCCAAAGTCAAAGTCAAAATGTTTATTTTCCAAATCCGTACCTACGCGCTTTTAGAACGTCATTTACATTTTATAATATAAAGAGCCAAGATTTATTTATTTGTATTGAAAAGCTCTAAAACTACAGGACCGATTTGGATGGAACTTTATCTCTGCATAAAGTTCCATTTGTATATACTTTATATTCTTCAATATTTGTGTATACGCGGGTGAAACCGCAGAGCTCAGCTATAGTAATTATTTTTTTTGTTTTTATTTACGTAAGGCTGTCAACGGAGAAGAACCGGCAAGAAACTCGCGTAGTTGCATAGAAAGGTGCCCCATTGCTCCATTTCAAAATTAAATCTATATAAAGGGTGTCCTATTTCTGCAGCGGTCAGCGATGTAGGGCGCAGTTACGCCATTTTGATCGTTTTAATTGGAGTGCGAGCGGGATGCAAGATACGGATGTGTCATAGGTAGTGTGAGACAGATGATGAACTCATTTTTATGGTTTAAATTGGTTTGTTCAATTGAATAATTTTGTCATACTTGAAGTATAGTTAGAGTTGATATATATTAAACTAGCTGATCCGTGCGGCTTCGCTCTCGTAGCATAATATTATACTATATATACTATCTATTTTTCGGGATAAAATATAGCCTATACGGATTCGGAAGAATCCATCTAAGTAATGGAAAAGAAATTTTGAAATTGGTCCAGTAGTTTATGAGCCTATTCAATACAAACATACAAAAATACAAAGGTTTCCTCATTCTAATATTAGTATAGACTACGTTTGAATGTATATTACAGTATTGAATATATATTAAATAAACTACAGTTCATATTATTTGTCTTATGCCATATTTAACACAACGCCATCTAGTCTCAAACTAAGGAAACTAGATAACTGATAGATATACTTAAACATACTTTTTTTGTAAATACATACATACTATAAATAATTAACCCAGACAGTAGAAAATTACAACGTTCATCACATCATAATTTTCTACTCGTGGGGATCGAACCCACACCCTTGGGCACCGTAGACCATTGCCACATCCACTGCAATCGAGTCGTCAATAATAAAATACCAAATACTATTCGGTTTAATTTTTACCTAACCGGATATTCGGCCGAATTATTCGGTTTGCCGTATTTTAAACGCTTGGGAACGTAGGCATCTGCTAATGACTTTGCGCCATAAAATAGAACCGACTTCCTCACTCTAAAAAGTAGAAAATAACTTTTATTTCATTTTTGTTGAAATCTATGCAAAGTCGGTGCAAATTTTGTTAAATTGAAAATAGGTTACGGCATTTTTTGACAAAATGTTATTATTTTTCGCTTTTTATTGTCCTGTGATGAGTAATCACATCTCTAGTCACAATTCAGTCCCAGAGTTAAAGTTTAATAGGCATATACATCATAAAAACTTAACCACAGAGCTTATTCTGTTGATTTTTGAGGAGTTCCCTGGAATATCTTCCACATGGATGATCAGAATTGAACCAAATTTCTATGGGACCACACTGACACTACTCTTTCGAATGCAAAAAGATAGAGAGAGAAGAGATATGCCGTAATATACATAAAAATAAGGTCGAATTGAGAACCTCCTCCTTTTTTTGAAAGTCGGTTAAAAGGATTTTTATCAAATCCCACGAAAACAGGGACAGATACGCGGGAGAAACCGCGGGACACAGCTAGTATAATAATAAATTGTAACAAAAATGATGAATGCTTGAGGTACTTAAAGTATGATTCACAAATAAACTGATTGAACTTGCTTGAAGTTTTCAATTCGTGTTTCGTAGCACGTTTTCTGCTTAAAGGATCACGTAGTTTTATTGTATTGAAGGTTACGTCGAAATAGAGATATTGAGGTTTTTATAAGCAACGGTGATTTATTTACTTTGTGTGTTCTACTATTTAAATACTATGAAATCATAGTACTAAAAAATAAATAAAAATAATTTTGATTGAAATAAATTAACTTATTACAAGTTTTTTTTGAATTGACATTTTTAACTTATACTAAGGACCGGTAACTATTGTGGTGTTCACGATATATAATAAATGTTAGCACACAGACCAGTGGGGCGCTAGTGTCACTTCTGACACTTCAAACCTGTCATCTGTGGCGTGCAGACGTATCCGTTGAGCTGTGTGCCTACTTACTGATATTTTAATCTTTTATTTAATGCTCACCTACAACTATAGGACATAACAACTATAAACGACGGAACGTCGTAGTATATCAGATACGAATCGTTTTCATTAACGAGCAGTTATAACCAACCAATCGGAACCAAGTTTTGATAGTTATGTTAACGCTACGTTTATGTTATGCAGCTGAATTACCGTTTGTCGCCTCTTACGATACCCACGGGTAGAAGTAGCAACACACGTATTCGAACCCGTCGCCACTCGGGGTAATTTAGTATTCAACTAAATGTTTGTACTAGCTCTGCAGTACACGCGTATATGTCCCGTTCCCGTAGGATTTTCGGGATACAAACTATCCTATGTCATTTCTAGGGTTTCAAAGACCCTCTGCACAAAATTTCATCCAAATCAGTCCTGTAGTTTCGGAACCTATTCGATACAAACAAATCTTTCCTCTTTTTAATCTTAATATAAATTACGTGTCACAGTGTTTGTCCGCGATGGACTTCTAAACTACTTAACCAATTTTATCCAATTTTTACACACCGGTGCAAGTTTATCTAACTTGAAAGATAGGATAGAGTAGTCCGTGCGAGGCCGCGGGTGGAAAGCTAGTATTAATAGATTATGTTGCCCGAACCATCTATTAACCATCTAACGGCCGTGTTCAATATTCTATCTATCCCTTGATTTACTTACTAAAGTTAGAGAAATCTATCTATTTGCACTTTGATTTCAATATGCTGTCGACGGATAGCCTTTGTTATGACTTTTGTCAATCTTACGTCTTATAATCTTAGATAACAATCTATCTATAATCCTTGGTACATTATTGAAAACGGCTGTAAATAACGATCAGACTTATAAAGCCCCAAAGCTTTCACTTCAGAAAAGCAATGCATAGCCCCAGTATCGATCGATATCGGCTCATTAAAATTCTATGGAGTTTGCTACGGTTACAATCGTCTATGAGCGAGAAAATTTCATATTAACTCGGTATGGATGGAATGAAATTATAAGAATGGGAACGAAAACTCGGTGAAAATTGTTAGACGTTAAAACCTTAATTTTTACGCAAGAAAACTGTTATGACCTATATTAGGGTATTCCATTAATCACGTGATGTGTTTTTCGACATTATTAACGGCCGTTTTCAATATTCTATCTATACCTTGTTTTGCTTACTAAAGTCAGGCAAATCTATCTATTTGCACTTTGATTTCAATATGCTGTCGACGGATAGCCTTTGTTATGACTTTTGACAATCAAATGTCATTTAATCTGAGATTACATCTATCCATAATCTTTGATACATTATTGAAAACGGCCGTAAGACTTTTTTAAGATAGCATTTTCCTCTATCTACACTAATATTATAAAGAGGCTATTTTTGTTTGGTTGTAATGATTATGCTCAAAAATTACTGGACCAATTTTAAAAATTCTAAAAAGTGGAAGATATTTAAGGAAAAATCAAAAGAATAGGTTCTGCGGTGAAGGTTTAATGATGTATATACCCATTAAATTCTAACTCTGAGACTGTATTGTGACTACCCTTCACAGGACACTGAAAATGGAAAAATAAGCAAAATCTTGTTAAATTGACAATAGATAAGGGCAGCGACTTTGTATAGATTTCAACAAAAATAAAGTTAATTTTCTACTTTTTAGTGTGAGGAAGACGGTTCTATTTTTTGGCAAAAAGTTATTCTCTCTAGAACAACTGTCAATCTAAAGTTTATTTCCATTTTAGTACTAGCTGAGTTCCGCGGTTTCACCCATGTATATATCCCGTTCCCGTAGGATTTTCAAGGAATCTCTGCAAGAAATTTCATCCAAATCGGTCCTATAGTTTCGGAGCCTATTCAATACAAACAAACAAACAAATCTTCCCTCTTTATAATATTAGTATAGATATCAATACCGAATAGAAAGAAAGAAAAAGCATTTATCAGAAAGAGTGTACACACAAAAAATATAAAAAGAATTAAAAAACTATTAAAATTAAATTAAAGTGAAAAGCAAAAAATAAAAAGGAAACTTAAAATATGATAAACATATGATAAACAGGTGTAATAAAGCTATGAATGTTATTTAAATGATTTATTGAGCCCAACCTCTCCAGTGAATCGATAGAGCAGTGGAATTGGGTGACCCAGTTGACTGTGACGTATTACAGATATTTGTAGGGCAGACCGCAATGGATATGTTTTGTAATGATGGGGGGTAATAGGGATAGAATTTACACAGAAAATTAAGGGGGGGAAAAGATTAAAGGAATTTAATATTGGGTTGCTAGTATTAAAAGTAGCTTAGATGTTATTTTGGATCCTTACCTATGTATAGTTGTCTTTTTAAAAGTCTTTATTTGAAAATAATATACTTTTTACCTTACAGTCTATGTATACTAAGTTTCTTCGAAATCTGTCCAGTAGTTTATTCGTGAAGTAGTAACAAACGTACATTCATCCATACTCACTCGCATTTATAATATTACTAGAACAAATAATAAATATTCCAGGATATTTAACACAGCGCCATTTAGACCCAAACTAAGCAAAGCTTGTACTATGGAAACTATAGCTGATAGACATACTTAAACATACTTTTTTTTCTGTAAATGCAGTTCCATCGTTTATAGGAACCTGGCCTTAGATAACTGTATTCAACTACTTACGTGTTACGATGATTTACTTATTAAACTATGATTTCAGAAGGCGAATTGTATGCCTGTATCTTACCCAAACTTCATGTTTTGCCTATTTTTTCCCTAAGCTTAACATAAAGTGGTGTATAAAAAGAGTATGGTCTCCCGTATGCCAAATTAAGAAAACTTGTCTGTTTCATTGAGATTCCGAAGAGAATATCTCGAAATCCGAGGGAATTTTACTTAACATGAAATATATTTTTCTGAAATGCCATAACATCCTCTATCTTAAGGTGCCATACCCTGTATATATGTGTAAAAATAAACACACCGCTATTTAGTTTAAGCTGAGGAATCTGAAAATCTTAAACCTGTTTCAACTGTCATATTATTTTGGGAAATATGATCCTACATTATCGTTCTTATTTTAATGCTCGCTAAGGATCAAATTCCTTTAAAACTAAATTCTGTATTGCCATTTCAGATGGACATCTACATCCAAACAGCCAGTCCAATCGTGGAGGAAGTGCTCAAAGGCTACAATGGAACGATATTTGCGTACGGACAGACGGGCACTGGAAAGACCTACACCATGGCGGGCAGTAACAGTGCACCAGAGCTGAGAGGCATTATCCCGAACTCTTTTGCCCATATTTTCAGTCATATAGCGAAGGCTAAGGATGATGAGAAGTGAGTATATCTGAGGCAATTTTGTTCTTTACTAGCTGCGCCCCAGAGCATAGCTCCCGTGGGAATATCGGGGTGATATATAGCCTATAGCCTTCCTCGATAAATGGGCTATCTAACACTAAAACAATTTTTTAAATCGGGCCAGTAGTTTCAGGAACTATTATATTAGTTCAAACAAACTCTTCAGCTTTTTAATATTAGTATAGATATATACTTTATACTTTGTATTGATACTTCTTGATGAAATTGCATATCACTTTTATATTAAGACAAACACATTTTTATACTTTCAATTCCGCTATATTAACACTTTTTACAATAATGTTTTATTTATTTAAACACGACCGGTTTCGTACATCATCGTCAGGTAGTTCAAATTAAATAAATAAAAAAAAAAATTTGTTAATATAGTGGAATTGAAAGTATAAAAATGTGTTTGTCTTAATATAGTATAGATATGCTCAAGTATCCTGTAGGCCTCAAGAAAAATGGAGAGGTAAGATAGGGACTGACTTACGGCCGTTTTCAATAATGTATCAAAGATTATGGATAGATTGTTATGTCAGATTATATGACGTTAGATAGACAAAAGTCATAGCAAACGCTACCCGTCGGTAGGATATTGAAAGTAAATGAAATAGATGGATTTGTCTGACTTTAGTAAGCAAAACAAGGGAAAGATTGAATATTGAAAGCGGCCGTTACACTATATCGGATAGCAACAGTGCACTAGAGTTCATATTTTCAGTCATATTGCGAAGGATGATAAGATGAAAGTATTTTGAATAATTTTGTCGAGAATAGCATAGACACAGCATATTTGCACAAGATTGCAACCTTTAGGTCAGCAAATACGCCTTTTTTCAACGTGAGGAAATCCTACATGGATATCTACCCGTTTCGGGGGAGACAGGCAGATTATGTCAGACTCTTAATGACTAAAATATCTAGCAACAGAAATAATAATAATAATTATAAAAATGTATTGCACATTTTAAACATACTTTTTAATACAAATATATAGAGATTTTGGTGCAGAAGGTGGTCTTATAGCTAGTGAGCTATCTCTTCCAGACAACGGTTAAGTAGAGGAAAGCTGCGTAAAACGAGAGTAGGTGCAATTAAAGAGATAAAAATAAATAACATATAATAAATGGTTATAAAATAAGGGTTCAAAATAAATAAATGTAAATAGCCAACAACACTTCATATATCAAAAACCTGCAGCCGGAGCCGTTTGGACTGTTTGTTAAAGAAATGGACATATAAAAATTACTCTCCTTCCATCGCAGTCACGTAATAAATATCTATCTATTAAATGCACATTAATTTTTTTTTTTTCATTTACATTTTGCTTTCTACTCAGTTATGCACATCTTCTATTTTTTTCATTAATTAACTTTTCCTATATCTAAAGGTTGCCTGGATGATATCGCTCTTTAGCGATAAGGCCGCCTACTTGCACTTATATTCTGTTCTTTTCATGTATGTATTCTTCTGTCTATGTCTGTGTGCAATAAAGTGTTTTCTATTCTATTCTATTTAAATATAAAATAACTTTCTTTCCAGATTCTTAGTATGCGTGACATACTTGGAGATTTACAACGAGGAGGTCCGGGATTTGCTTGGTAATAACCCGCACCAGAGCTTGGAGGTGAAAGAGAGGCCAGATATCGGCGTCTTTGTCAAGGACCTAACCGGTAAGTAATTAATAGAAGGATAGATAAATAGATAGATAGACGATTATTTACGGCCGTTTTCAATATTCTATCCATCCCTTGTTTTGCTTACTAAAGTCATGCAAATCTATCTATTTGTACTTATTTTGATTTCAATATACTGTCGACGGATAGCCTTTGTTATTACTTTTGACAATCAAATGTCATTTAATCTGAGATTACAATCTATCCATAATCTTTGATACATTGTTGAAAACGGCCGTTATAGAACAGATTCATTTCATTACACACACAAAGACAATTTTTTTTATACAACAGCGGGCAAGCGGAGCATGCGGTTCACCTGATGTTAAGTGACTGACCGCAGCCCATGAACATCTACAACAGCAAAGTGTCGCAGATGCCTTGCCAGCTTGAAGGACGGGAAGGGGATAAGAGGAGAGGATAGGAAGTTGGGAGAGGACTAGAACAGGACGGAAAAGGAATGGGAAGGGATTACAGGCCTATATAGTATATACACAAAATAGACATAGCACAAAATAAAGTTGTATGAGGGTATTCTATGAAAAGGTTCTAGCTCAGCATAATGCCTTGATCAATTGGCCAAGGCCCTGGTGTTCTACTAGGACGCTAAAGGGGTAAGCAGATGCACCAAGTAAAAGAAAAAAGTAGGGAATAATAGAGTAAAGTAAATATAAAATAATTACCATCCCCCCACAAGGAAATCGGCGTGAAGCAATGTTGGACTATTTCATACGTTGAATGGGGGCCTGGAGGCCTGTGTTCCCATTCCACTCCTATTCTGGTCTAATCCATTTCCCATCATTAATCATCTCTTTATCACTTCCCCTTCCTTCAATCCAGTAAGGCATCTGCGGCACTTTGATGCTGTAGATGTTCATGGGCTGCGGTCAGTCACTTAACATCAGGTGTACAACCACATTCTTCGCGTGCTGTAGCATGAAAAAATACGATTTAATAGTTATACCAACAGATTAAAGAATAAAAGTCAGAGGGAGTATGCACACGTGCATCTGTGTGCGTGTTATGTTACCAGATATTGATTTCATGAAAAAATTTGAATCCAGTTTTATGTGAAAGGCTAATCCATCTTCTTATATTTGCTTTTGGGAACAACTTTTACAATGTTATAATAATACAAGTCGGTATATTTATAAGAAACATTACGAAGCCTTCGTGACATGTTACATGAAACTAGACAAACGTAACTGTATTTGCTTTTCGGCGTCACTAAACTCATCGGCGCACTCCCTCCATTTCTCTAATGTGTGTTTAAACCTTACAAACTAACCATTTAACAACATTTCTTCACAGGCTACGTAGTCCACAATGCGGATGAGCTGGAAAAAATAATGGCGGTCGGCAATAAGAACAGGCACATCGGAGCGACCGCCATGAATATAGAGAGTTCGAGGTCGCACGCCATTTTCTCTATTACGGTCGAAAGCAGCAAGCGAGGTACGGATGGCAAGATGCACGTGAAGATGGGGAAATTGCACCTTGTGGATTTGGCGGTAAGGCTCAATTTTGATTGGAGATTATTTATAAGTAATTCTGATATTCTGTGGAAATAGCTAGTGTGGTACGGATGGCAAGATACACCTGAAGATGGGGAAATTGAACCTTGTTGATTTGGCGGTAAGGTTCAATTTTGATTGGCGAATATTTGTAGGTGATTCTTCCATTTGTTGGAAGATAGCAAGTGGTACAGATTGTAGGATGCGCGTAAAGATTTGGAAATTGCACCTTGTTGATTTGGCAGTAAGGTTCAATTTTGATTGGAGATAATTTATAGATAATTCTTATATTCTGTGGAAAATACCAAGCGTGGTACAGATGGTAAGATGTACGTGAAGATGGGGAAATTGCACCTTGATGATTTGGCGGTAAGGTTTAATTTTGATTGACGATTATTTGTAGATAATTCTTATATTCCCTGGAAAATAGCAAGCGTGTAATAATTTAGCGCACCCAACATTATATATAACTAGCTGTTCCGCGCGGCTTCGCTCCTGTAGCATAATGTTTTATAGCCTTTATTCATCAGGTGTAAGGTAGGATTCCAATGGTAAAAAAATTTTCAAATCGACTCAGTAGTTTCGGAGCGTATTCAAATAAACAAACCAAACATAAAACTCAAAGGTGATTGACTGACATAGTGATCTAGCAACGCACAGCCCAAACCGCTGAATGGATCGGGCTGAAATTTGATTTGGGCTAATCATTAAATAATTTTTAAAAAGATTTATTCAAAAACCGCACAAAATCAGACAATAGGTAATAAAACACAAGTAGCAGTGTGGCATTGAAAGGGTAACTGCTCAGCGTATGCTGCTCCTACGTTAGTCGCAGCGCTGATTATCAGCGGTTCTCAATGGCATAGTGACACTTGAAGAAAACTAGATGACGTAGTGTTAAATGTCCCTGAATGTTTATTTATTATTTATTTATTTCCTTTTTATTAATTTATTTCAGGGTTCAGAACGTCAAAGCAAGACTCAAGCAACCGGTACTCGTCTGAAAGAAGCGACGAAAATTAACCAGTCTCTATCAGTATTGGGGAACGTCATATCAGCATTGGTTGACGGCAAATCTACACACATTCCATATAGAAACAGCAAACTAACTAGGTTACTACAAGATTCACTTGGAGGCAATTCTAAGACTGTCATGGTAAGCCTAAATATGGTTATATTAGATGTTTCATAGTGTTTCATTTTTTTACAGGACATTCAGAAATTGTACCTAAACACGTAAAAAATAATGAAAAGGGTCGGCGAGGTTTTGTTAGTTTAATATTATTTTTTTATTGAACTTAATGATTACGTGACATATCAGCTGGCCGGCAACGCGGGTCAATGAACGATTAAGAAAGGTTGAGAGCAAAGAACGAAAATCATTGGAAAGAGATCAGGAGCGGATTATTGGTAGGAGAAAGCGAGATAAAAAATACTGTCGTAAAAATGGGCAGCAAAAAAACGTTCAATAAATAAATCTATACATACAGGTGTCCCGTAATGAGTGAAGCATCTTTTGGGACATGACAGCTGAGCTAATAATCTATCAAAAAAACCCAATATAGGTCATACGAAAATATTACTGTTTTTGAGATATTGAGGATTTTGTAGTTTTTTCAAAAATGTTGACCTCACCCAATGTTTTATATTACTGTGGCCGTAATTCTTATTTGTTTTTCATTATTTTTTTACTAAATTTTCTTTATGAGTTGCTTTCTTGGATACATGCATTAGATATTAATAAAAGTATCAGAGAACGGAAAAAATAAAATATTTATTTCAAATTTTGTATAGAGTAAAATTTTGAGGTCAGATTTGATAGTCTGTGGTTTAAAAAAAATGTACTACACTGAGACGGTCAGTGAACTTAAAAACTTCTGTATTTAATACCGATTTCAAAATGGTATAAAAGTTATGGTTTTTCCCTATAGCAAAAAAAATATTGCAATTTGAAATCAATTTGGGACTTATTTTAATGAAACGTCCAGGATGATACTTAGTATAAAATGTTATTTTTTTACATTAAAAATAAAATTTAATGCTATTATTGGTCAAAATTAATAATTATTCATAATTTGTAATGTGATGTATTGTGTATAAATGCATAAACCTTCATGAAATTTAATGTCCACTTTTATCGTATGCCATTACAATATCCTCACATTTCTCCAATATTCTCTAATAGTTATCTATGAAAATATTATTTTATTAATTCAAAATAAATGTAAAAGTAAAGCAATTACTTTTGTGCCAAATTTTAGCTATGGTGGCCAAACTTTTCAGAGACTAACCAACATCGCGTGAGATTTCCGGGTCCAAAATTATTGGTCTATCGAACTGATGATATGTGTAGTGGGAGCTGAATTCAAATTTCCAGCTATTTCTATGGTAAAATGTGGCACATCATGTAAAATCAAAGGTTTACAACGGTATAGTACAATAATGGTTCTATTTAAAAAATTTGAAAATTTATGCATTTATACATAATATTTCAAGTTACAGATTATGTATATTTATTAATATTGACCAATAATAACATTTTATTTTATTTTTCATGTAAAAAAATAACATTTCATACTAAGTATCATTCTGGATGTATCATTAAAATACGTCCCAAATTGATTTCAGATTGCAATATTTTTTTTTGCTATAGGGAAAAACCATAACTTTTATACCATTTTGAAATCGGTATTAAATACAGAAGTTTTTAAGTTCACTGACCGTCTCAGTGGAGTACATTTTTTTTAAACCACAGACTATCAAAGCTGACCTCAAAATTTTACTCTATACAAAATTTGAAATAAATATTTTATTTTTTCCGTTCTCTGATACTTTTATTAATATCTAATGCATGTATCCAAGAAAGCAACTCATAAAGAAAATTTAGTAAAAAAATTATGAAAAACAAATAAGAATTACGGCCACAGTAATATAAAACATTGGGTGAGGTCAACATTTTTGAAAAAACTACAAAATCCTCAATATCTCAAAAACAGTGATATTTTCGTATGACCTATATTGGGTTTTTTTGATACATTATTAGCTCAGCTATCATGTTCCAAAAGATGCTTCACTCATTACGGGACACCCTGTATATAAAATTAACAAAGCCTCACCGACCCTTTTCATTATTTTTTACGTGTTTAGGTACATGTTCTGAATGTCCTGTAAAAAATTAAACGCTAGCCACAAGGCAATGACTTTGTATAGATTTCAACAAAGATAAAATACAAGTTATTTTCTACGTTTTAGAGTGAGGAAGTCGGTTCTATTTTTTGGCGAAAAGTTATTATTATACAGTGTTATTCATTAATCATCAGACGCGTTCCAAAAATATATAGCAACCATATCCTTAATTTTTGACCCTATTATCCAACTTATATAAAACTTTTTGCCAAAAAATTGAACCGACTTCCTCGCTCTAAAAAGTAGAAAATAACTTTTTGTTGAAATCTATACAAAGTCGGTGCAAAACCTTGTTATATTGAAAATAGATAAGGCACCGACTTTGTATAGATTTCAACAAAAATGAAATAAAAGTTATTTTCTACTTTTTAGAGCGAGGAAGTCGATTCAATTTTTTGGCAAAAATTTTTATTTTATCCTTTTTAGTGTCCTGTAAAGGGTAATCACATCATCTAGTCACAATTCAGTTGATATACAATACATCATTAAACCTTAATCGCAGAGCTTATTCCGTTAGTTTTCGAGGAGTTCCCTGGAATATCTTCCACATGGATGATACGGTCGAATTGATAACCTCCTCCTTTTTTTGAAAGTCGGTTAAAAATAACGCATATGCATCAAGCGCTTGATAAAAAATAATGTAACATAATTATGAAAAATTGCGTAATACGTTGGTATTTTTGCCTGTCCCAAGCCAATATTCAAATATGAAGGGGAAATAAAAATAGAATAAATAAAATCACTTTATTTCAGACAACAGTATCCATAGTAAAATCATTCATCAATCATAGTTGACTGCTCGGTTGGCGCAGTGGATACGTCAGTGTCTATTGCGCCGGAGGGTGTGGGTTCGATTCCCACGGGTAGGAAATTATGATGTGATGAACATTGTAATTTTCTACTGTCTGGGTGTTAATATCTATAGTATGTATGTATTTACAAAAAAAAGTGTGTTTACGTATGTCTATTAGTTATCTAGTTTCCATAGCACAATCGTTGCTTAGTTTGGGACTAGATGGCGTTGTGTTAAATGTCCGAGAATATTTATTATTTATTTATTTATTATTCATAAATATAAATTAATGCATACATTCAAATTGATATTAAAAATGGACCATAAGGGGAAATGTTGTACTTG
>LQNK01001374.1:81370-103119 GCA_001586405.1 Phoebis sennae
GGTCGCTAGTTTTTTAAATATATTTACAAAAAAATTGAATGCTGAATTGCTTACAGATTCCAACAAGAGATCGACCAACTTAAGAAACAGTTGGAAGAAACTGCAATTGGTAAGTTAAGATTTTGTTCTAGTCTTAATAGTTGAAAGAAAGAAAGAAAGTTTATTCCATACTCACATAACACACACAAATAATTCGCATAACAAATAATAAAAAATAAAAAAAATTGAAATGAAGGGTTACGTACCATTATTTATTTATTTATTTATTTATTTACACTTTTCATGTTGACATAATGAGAGTAAATTTTATTTACTCATATTTATTTATATTGAATCCCTTTACATTTTACTGTATTTATATTTTACTAGCTGAGCTCCTCGGTTTCACCCGAGTATATATACCGTTCCCATTTCCCAAGATTTTGGGAATAAAACTATCCTATGTCCTTAGGGTTCCAAAAAATTTGTACAAAATTTAATCCAAATCAGTCCAGTGATTTGGGAGCATATTCCATACAAACAAATCTTTCCTCTTTATAAGTATAGATAACACTATATTTTTTTACTTTAGGAGTTGAAGAAGAAGAAGATGAAGAGGAAGAGCTTTCAGAAGATACGGATGACACCCTCACAGACCCTGAGCTTGATGTACTGGCTCCAGAAGAGAAGAAGATCAGGCGCAAGATCAGGAAAGAAGAGAAGGTGAGTGAGCGATTTTGAATTCAAATTTTCAAATTCAAATATTTTATTTCATGAATATGGGTACAATATTGATGTCACATATTAAATAAATCCAGCCATATCCTACCATCTAAGGCATATGAAATTACATTAATATAATATTAAAAATACATTTTATGTCAGATTTTACATTAAATTAAATACAATATTAAATTGAATAAATATTCAAAACAATTTAACATGGTTATTAAAGTTTTTTATCAATTGAGCGTTAAATAAGTAAGAAATGGAAAGAAGAGAAATTGAGTGAGACTTTTTGACCGTTAAATAAGTAAGAGAAGTATAATTAAAGTATTTTTCACAGTATTTCCACAGTTATTAATAAACTAAAATAAACATAAGTTTATGAATATATTTGGAAATAGTGTGAAAAATTCATTAATTCTATATTTTTTATACAATTTCCACGTTTATTTATAACAACTTGTATTATCTAGACTGTGATAGTAGTATACTAGTCAATTTAAATCTTCTTTTTTTATCAAATTAGGGCAAGAATTTCGGTATGAGAGAAAGTAAACTACAACATTATAAAAAAATATATATTTGAAGCCCTAACATTTGTCTCAAAACCTACTATAAATTCCAAAGGCTAAGGTAAAAAAATAATCCATTTTTTTGGGTTTAATGCTTGTATTATGGAAACTAGATAACTGATAGACATACTTAAACATACTTTTTTCTAAATACATTTAAAAATTAACACTCAGACAGTAGAAAATTACAATGTTCATCACATCATAATTTTCTGGGAATGAGAATCGATGGGAATCGAACCTACACCCTCCGGCGCAATAGACCGTTTCTGTATCCATTGCGCCAATCGGGTCGTCATATTCATTTATTTTATAGTAAATTGTATTATTTAAATGTAATTGTTGATTTACAGGAAAAAGCTAAACGCGAGATGGCGCACCAAGCGCGTAAAGTGCTTGAGGAAAAGAAGGCAGAGTTGCAGAGAACCAAGTATGTGTCGAATTGTGTTTTCCAAAAAAAAAAGTATAAAATGTTTCATTACTTAAGATATAAATAATTGCATTAATATATTTAGTGTTATTTTGGATTTGTCAAAATCCTTTAAGCAATTATTATAATTATATTCTATTATTATTTTATATTCTGTAAATAAAAATCTTATGCTCAAATTTTTTAAACTAAAGTCAATAATATAGTCTATCTGTGCTCCGCGGTTTCACCCGCGTATATTTGTTTTCCTCGTTCCCGTGGGATTTGATCAAAATCCTTTCTTAGCGGATGCCTACGTCATAACATCTACCTGCATGCCAAATTTCAGCCCGATCAGTCCAGCAGTTTGGGCTGTGCGTTGATAGATCACTGTCAGTCAGTCACCTTTGAGTTTTATATCATTACATAGTATAAAACGAAGCCACTTTCTCTGCCCCTATGTCCATTTGTATGCTTAAGTCTTTAAAATTTTGCAACGGATTTTGATGCGGTTTTTTTAAATAGATAGTGATTCAAGAGGAAGGTTTATATGTATGATAACATCTATTAAATAGTGGAGAAATCCTGTTATTTTTGAAATTTGTAATGTGATGTCGCTAATTATCATTTTTTCCGCTTTCCTTGGAAACGCAGGCTGAACCCTACAAGATTTATCAAAATAATGTACTAATTTTTATATACAACGTTCACTTATCTGTAGTGTATTTAGTATTAATAAGTGAAACTGAAAAAATATTTATTTATCAAATTTTTACATAATTGCTTACAATTTTAGGGAGATTACATTAAAATTCATATATTCACATTTCTATTTGTGTTGAGCTCCTGCATTCCGAATAGTAAAAAACTGTATCTCAGAATGCAGGGCCTTCCCGTAAAAAGAACAATAATGAATTAGTATTAATAAATAAAAAGGAAGTAGGATTTCGTGTCTTTTCTATAAAATGCTTTATAATATTAATCGTCATTTTCAGAAAACAACAAGAGGAGCTCAAAGACAAGCTCCAACGCTTAGAATCGAAGGTTCTGGTTGGGGGGGAGAATCTTCTAGACCGAGCTGACACTCAGCGGCGTCTGCTAGAACAAGCCGCTAAGGAGTTGGAGCAAAGGAAGCTGATTGAGCTGAGGCTGCAGGAGGATCTACAGAAGAAAGAGGTAAGAATGAATGAATGAATGAATGAATGAACGAAAAACTTTTTATTAGATGCACACAAAAAAATATTGAAAATAAAATCTTACCTATAATACTTATACTATGCATAGAAAAGGGCGGCCTTATCGTTGTGAAGCGATCTCTACCAGGCGACCCGTGGTTGGAGAGAAGGACATAAATATTTAGTGGTAAAGTAGGTGCATAACAGTTACAAAAGAGAAATAATTAAATTAAAAAATAGCTTACATATAAAATTCAACAATAAACATGCAGACAATTATATTGTAAGATTAAAACTAGACAATGCAACAAAGACAAAATATTGACGGTTATGGGCGATCGGTCTCAATAAATAAATCATATTAAATCAACAGTGCCTCGCCGACCCTTTTCATTATTTTTTACGTGTTTAGATACATGTTCTGAATGTCCTGTAAACAAATGAAACTCTAGCTATGTGACACCAATTATTTGTAAAGATCGTAATAATAGTTCTAAAAACATATAATGTCGCTTGACGGTGCTTCTGCAGTTCAAAAAATATGATTTTACTTTGTTATAGAAATTACGAAAACCTCGTAATGTTACGTCATACTAGACAATCATATTTGTATGATCATGACTGTTATGTTAGAATATAGTTTTTTTATCCTACTACTATTATAAAGGCGAAAGTTTGTAAGTATGGATGTATGGATGTTTGTTACTCTTTCACGCAAAAACTACTGAACCGATTATGATGAAACTTGGTACACATATAGATAAGGGTTCAGAATAACATATAGGCTACTTTTAATCCCGGAGTTGTCATTTAATCAGAAGTTACGCGGGTGAAACCGCGGGGTACAGCTAGTTAATATATAAATAAATTGTATTTGCTTTTGAATTTTGTATTTCCTTTTCGGCTTCACTCGGGTCTTAGGCGCACTCCGTCTGCCTTTTATTCTCTGATCTGTGGGTGGAGGATAGATTTACACCCGTATTCTAATACGTATCTCGACCATTCCTCGACTTCACCCAACCTCTGTCAACGAAAATTTACATTCTGAGCCAAAAAAAAACTACTAACTCACGTCCACTCACGTTATGAAAATATCGGAGAAGAAAATTTAACACCTCAATTCGTTACTTCTATCTATTTATTAATAAAATATTGTATTTTTATGTTATTTCAATCATGAATTTTGGTTTAAAATTTGTCATACGTCATATTTGACGTAACCTGAGTGGAGGTAAAATTAAGGTAACTTCTTAGAATACGGGTGCTAGAGGCACTAAACAATTAAAGATCTTTAAACATTACAACGCGAGGTCTAGCTCAGAGGGAGCCACTCAAATATTTGTGCACGTTTATTAACGTTTTTGAAATATATTATCACACACATTCTCACATACACACACTCTATCATTTAGGTACACGCGTGCCGCTTACAGTCCTTTCTCTTTCTTTTTTATATGTATAACTTATCTCTAATTTTAATAATATAACATCAAAGCTAACCGCTTACTCCATTTAGAATCGCCCACATCACACTCAAGGTTACCATTGTAAAACCTGAGGCCTGTATTTCCATCCCATCCCTCTCCCATCCTGTTCTACTCCTCTCCCAACTTCCTATCATTAATCCTCTCCTTCCTTCAAGCCGACAAGGCATCTCGACACTCTGCTGTTGTAGATGTCCATGGGTTGCGGTAAGTCACTTAACATCAGGTGAACCGTATGCCCCGCTTGCCTGCTTTAACATAAAAAAAAACCAACTCAGGGTCCCAAGATACAAGTGTTTTACTTAGTTTGGGATCCACTGATTCTCCTTGATTAGTATTAATTTGGTTATATTAAGCATGTTTTCTACTTCTATAGTTTTCTATATTCAATTGTTTCAGGCCGAGCGTCTTGACCTGGAAGAGAGATACTCCAGTCTCCAAGAAGAGAACGCTGCTAAGACACGCAAACTGAAGCGCGCTGTGCAACTGCTGAACTCAGCGAAGGCTGAACTGGCTGATCAGCAGAGGGAGCAGCAGAGGGAGATGGAGGGGATATTAGATGGAATTCGAGCGTTGAAAAGGGAGCTTCAGTTGGCTGACTTGGTTTTGGACTCCTATATACCGAAAGAGTATCAGGTAAGTTCAATTTTTTATTTTAAGTCGGTCAAATAGATAAGAAAATATGTGATCGATAGAGGGAACAGCAGAGGAAGATGGAGGGGATATTGGATGGGATACGAGCGCTGAAAAGGGAGCTTCAGTTGGCTGATTTGGTTTTAGACTCGTATATACTGAAGGAGTATCAGGTGTGTAGGTTTTTTAATAATTATTTTGCTTAAATTATGGTAAGAAGTATGGAAGTTTTTAAAGGAGAATTAGCTGATTGAGAGAGAGAGTAGCAGAGGGAGATGGAAGGGATATTAGATGGGATACGAGCGCTGAAAAGGGAACTACAGTTGGCTGATTTGGTTTTAGACTCCTATATACCGAAAGAATATCAGGTGTGTGGCAGCTTTTTAATTATTATTTTCGTAAAGGAGAATTAGCTGATTAAGAGAGGGAGCAGCAGAGGAAGATGGAGAGGATTTTGGATGGAATTCGGGCGTTGGAAAGGGAGCTTCGGTGTTGTAGGTTTTTTTTTATAATTATTTGCTTAAATTACGGTAAAATAAATGGAATGTTCTTAGAGGAGAATTAGCTGATTAAGAGAGGGAGCAGCAGAGGGAGATGGAGGGGATATTGGATGGGATACGAGCGTTGAAAAGGGAGCTTCAATTGGCTAATTTGGTTTTAGACTCCTATATACCTAAGGAGTATTACCTAGTAATTATGGTAAGAAGTATGGAACCTACTTAAGATGAGAATTAGCTGATTAAGGGAGGGAGCAGCAGAGGGAGATGGAGGGGATTTTAGATGGTATACGAGCGTTGAAAAGGGAGCTTCAGTTGGCTGATTTGGTTCTGGACTCGTATATACCGATGGAGTATCAGGTGTGTAGGTTTTTTTAATTATTTTGCTGTAATTATGGTAAAATGTATGGAACCTACTTAGAGGAGAATTAGCTGACAGAGGGAGATGGAAGGGATATTGGATGGAATACGAGCGTTGAAAAGGGAGTTTCTGTGGCTAATTTGGTTTTAAACTCGTTTATACCGAAGTAAAAACCAGGTAAGTTCAATTTTTCACCTTGAATCGGTCAATTAAAATAAAATAATAAGAGAAGTGTGAAAAAGGTAGCTACAGCTAACTGGGAGGGAGGTCTTTATAAAATCAAGAAATATCATAGGCGTTGTAGTAATATGATAGATAGACAAAGACAAAGACAAAATAATTTATTGAACTCCACAAAACACACCGTGACAATACATAAGAAATAATAAATTAAAAAACTTAAATAAAAATAAATATACATATATAATAAGATGGACATACTTCAACATACTATTTTTTGCAAATAAATACATACTATAGATAAATTAACACCCGTAGAGTAGGAAATGACAATGTTCATCACATCATAATTTTCTACTCGTGGGGATCGAACCCATACCCTCCGCAAGAGACCATTGCTGTCTCCACTGCCAAATCGTCGTCTCAAAGACCAATATAAACATAACCTAACAATATTATAAAATATGCCTCGTTTAACATACAGTTTTTACTCTCCAGACACTAATCGACCAGTACGTGCACTGGAACGAGCAGCTCGGCGAGTGGCAGGTCAAGTGCGTGGCGTACACCGGCAACAACATGGCGCCGCACGTCGCACACGAGAAGCGTCAGAGCCACGTAAGTTTATTTATTTATTTATTTATCTTTCCTTACAGCTAAACATACAATATCTATTATATATATTAATTATTTACGCCAATTACAAGGAAGAACCAATAATTAGTAACAAATGACAAGTGTGACTCTAAGTAATTTTAACATTATAGAAAATAAGCAATTAGAATAAGAAAAAGACATATCCATACATGTAAAGTTTTATGCGTGTAGACACAAGTAAGAGTGTGTTATTATTAATTATGAGTCTATTAGATTCAAAAACCTACCTTTAAGTTAGATACATAAGTGGCAATTATATTTTAA
This sequence comes from Phoebis sennae, assembly GCA_001586405.1. Taxonomy (NCBI): domain Eukaryota; kingdom Metazoa; phylum Arthropoda; class Insecta; order Lepidoptera; family Pieridae; genus Phoebis; species Phoebis sennae. Next base: position 88,308 of record LQNK01001374.1, read on the forward strand.
TCTTAACTTAATTTAGCAATAAAACCTATGTATCTAGTTGGTTAGCCTAAATGAATAAATAAATAAATAAAAAAACCGCAATGTCTTTTTTTTAATATTACGCATTATCGGCGCATAAGTTAATATTGCAATGTTAATATAGGTTTAAAATAATTTATTTGAGGATATACTGGATTATATATATGGAAAATAATGACATTATTACAATAAATAGAAAAGATTATGGACATTGATTTTGTTACACTAGGCTGCCTATATTTATACCAAGCTTCGTCATAATCGATCCAGAAGTTTTTGCGTTACATACTCACAAACTTCCGTGTTTATAATATTAGTAGGATATTAATCCTTATAAATAATATTTAAAAAATAAATAAAATCCGTATATTTCAGACAACAAAAAGTCCTTATTCATTTCATTATACATTAATTATTAAATTATAGATCTAACGTGTACTTTTTATTTGTATGTCTTACAGATTGAACCTCCGGACCTCTCGGACCGTTACCTCTCGTACTCGTCAGTAACTCGAGCCAGTACTCGCCTCGCTCGCCCGCTGTCCGCTGTGCCACGGCCACACACTGCTCTACGTCAAAGACATTAAATACAGGCAAATAAAACAAAAGAAATAAAAAAAATACGATACAGGCATATAAAGAAAACAGATGGAGAAAAAAAACAAACAAAATATAGTAAAAACCTAAAAAAACATTAAATATACAGGCAAATAAATGAAAAAGAAAAGAAAATGAAAAAAGATAAAACTTGAAAGAAATCAAAATTTAAAAAATCTTTGTGGTTCTTATTCCTCGTATAGAAACTGTCACGACATTTAAATTTATGTACAAAATGAGTTTTGTATATTTAAAAAATATAAAAATACTTTTTAAAGAGTTTTGTATTGTAACTCATTTCATTCTGGTAATGGAAAAATTAACATACATAACTACGATAGAAAAAAATTAAAACAAGCGGACTACTTACATATTTCAATACTTTTTTTCTAAATACATCGCATTTAGAACAATTTTGTTAGTAATTCGGGCAAGTCGCCTCGCTCATTATGTTAACGATATTATATAAACAATAAATAATTTAATAAGGCTTAAAACTCCTAAATACAAATCAAACTAACCAAAAAAAACCTTCGATTCGAGTTATGTCGACAAAATATGTCAACTGCGGATAACAACATATAAAAATAAAGATTTCATCATAATGAAAACAAATATTTAAAACTGTTTAAAGACACATAAAAGTATTAAAACATTTAGGTAGATTTTTTAAAATTTTTTATTATCCCAATTATTTTTACAAAAAAGATAAAAACTACTAAAAAATATCTTTCAATATATTTAGTTTTTTTTTTAAATACCCCTGCTTCGCTATTCTGAAAAAAAAATTAGTTGCTAGATCATATAACTAACGACTTAACCAAAATATAAAAAGACAAAATAAAAACCAAAAAAATAGTTAGAGTTAACGTTAATTATAATTTATAACTATTTAATAGGATCTCAATAATATTTAACAATGCTAGTCACATTCCGTGATTATTTTTTATGTAATTTAGTGAATATATACGAACGAAAAAAGAAAAAAAATGCATATTGAGGAAAAAAAATTGTTTATATACATGTTATTTTATACTTGATACTAATTAACGATTTTATGCAGTAATATTTGACAACTTAAAAACGACATAATTTAAAAAAAAACATTTTTTTTTCATATTTTACCAAATTTATTAATATGGCATACAAACAAAAATGGCGTACGGAAATTACGAAAAATACTTATTCCAAAATATTGACATCTAAATTATTGTATTTTTGCAAAAAAATCGTTCGTGTATGCTTGTTTTAGTCATATAATTGTGTATTCTTAGCTTTATATTTTATATCATTGTATTATCACTGCTTGTGAGCACAATTTTTGTGATATGTATTCTTGCAGTATTTTAGCAATAAATTTTAGTGTGGAATAAATTGTTTTATTTATTTTGTTACTTGTATTAAGAAGTACATATATCCTATTAAAATAATAAGTGATGCGTCGAACCCTAGTTTCACTGAATAATCGAATATCGAATACCGAAATACTATTCGGTTCAAATTTTACTGTACCGGATATTCGGCCCGCACCAGGCAACTCTACAGATCCATGTCAGGGTATAATAGGAGAAGAATCAGACAAGTTTTCAGCTTGTCTCATCTCCCCAAAAAATGTTCTTAGTTCTAAGAATTTTAAAGAGATATACCGGGTGTTTATCTATGTAGTCTATAAAAATTGGGGATAAAAAATAAGTGGAGGTGGTATAGATATAAATTAAAAACCTTTGATATTTTAGAAGAATTGAATATCCAAATTAAGTATATTAAACTACGCCAGTAGAAATAGATTACTATTATTACTAAAAAATGTTTTTTTATGTATGTTGATTTTTATTACGTCAATATGAATGACATAATGGGAATTTATAATTATGATGACTATAAGAATTGAATACTATATTAATAAAAAAATATTTTTTTTGCTAATATCTTCCCCTCGGCTTCTACTCCGCTTATTTATATACCCTAAAATTTTCAAGACTGCATAGATAAACACCCGGTATATATAAATATTAAAAAAAAATCATAACACTTCAATATGATGTTCATATATCAAGACACGTGGATACTAGCTAACCATGACCAAATAGATATATTTCTTCATTATTAATTTCTAAATTTTAGTGTTAACAATTATTAAAATGACTCTATTAGAAGCAATATTAAATGCGCAGCGGAATACTGAGAAAAAATATTACTCTCCACCGCCTGAAATTATAGATATTCCAATAAAAAAGAAGAAGAAACGTAAGCCTAAGGTAAATTTAATACCGTCATATTGATGGTCAACTGTAATAAAGATATAGTAGCCGTAGATTAACCAAGAGGATATTATAGAAATAGTCAGAATCTTTAGTGATTCTATGTAATAACTTTCTGCCAAAAAAATAGAACCGACTTCTTCACACTAATCTATTAAAAGTGCAAAATGTTGTTAAATTGAAAATAGGTAAAGGCACCGATTTTGAATAGATTTCGAAAATAAAATCAAAGTGATTTTCTACTTTTGGTTGGAAGGAAGACGGTTCTATTTTGTGCCAAATAGATATTATTTTTCCAATTTTAGTGATCTGTGAAGGGTTATAGGAATAAATAAATCATATTTAATTAACAAACCCTCGCCGACCCTTTTCATTATTTTACGTGTTTAGGGAGAATCCCAAAAATCGGAACAAATTCATACACATTTTGACAGAAACGTCCGATTATCGAAACTTTCCGATCGGAAACGCATTTGTGTATAGGGGGCTAGGACATTCAGTAAACAAATGAAACACTAGCTATGTAACACCTTATATGCTATTTCTAGCCAAAACTACAAGTCTTCACGAAGGTGGATAGTTCCCCTCCTCCCTATCTCCCAAGTCGGATGATGAGGGAACTGCCAGGCTGGGCGAACGATGCTCGTAACGTGTATTATGAGAATGCTAAACTTGTTATGGATATTAAAATGGCACATTATAAAGTAAGTATTCGTTCTATAGAAATAATATACGTAAAAAAGCCTTGTTTTTCTTAAACGTAATACGAAGACATATTCTTAAATTTCTTAATTCACTTTTACTAGATAATGTTATAAACAAGCTTATAGTTATATTAAAAAAAAGAACTGCATTATGTATGAAAAAGACCCGTCCTTTTTTTATTTCCCAGTTTTAATTTTTTTTCATAGCATATGTCACTGCCACAATTCTAACTATTTCAACTAGTGTGCGTTCCCCCCGCGGAAAAGTGTCGAATTTTTAAAACTTTCTTTGGCAACTATTTAGTGTGTCGGGTCGTGTAATTGTGTGTGCAATTTTTAAATTTGTGCGTCCAGTAGTTTTGGAAAAAATCGACAAAAACTGTTTCCGCTGGGGGAACGTTCTCCCAGCGGAAACTTTTTTTAAAAAATGGTCCTACTGAAAAATTTTTTTTGCACATAATTAGTGTGTCACAAGCTGTAATTGTGTGTGTAAAAATGAAATTGGTGCATCATAGGGCTCCGAAGTTATTCAAGATTCTGCTAGGAGGACTTTTTTCCAAATGCTGGATCTCTGAAACTAGTGGTCGGACATATACGATTTTTTTATATACATAGTTATTAATTTGTGTGCATGGTTTATGAAAAAAGTATTTAAAAAACGCGGGGGGAACGCACACTTTCAACTACACCTCACTTGTCAAAATCCGTCCAGCCGTTTGGGCTGTACTGAAATATGGTGAGACTTTTAAATTCAATAGTTTAAATCCGGGAAGAATATTATTTAAAATTTTGCTGTATAATTAATGAAAAGCCTAAAGCCCCCTATACACATGCCGATTTCGTCCGCGGACATGAAGACGGGGTAATATATCTATCGAAATTTACGCCTGCTGATGCATCCGCCATCTATAAACAGATGCGTCTGCCGATGTGTAGAGGGGACTTTATAAGCACGAGTCATGACAGACTCTGAGAGAGTCATAAAAACGCATTATTATTTTCCCCAAAGCATACAAATATGATCATATTTAGAATTAATACAACTTTAAGATAATTTTCAGGGTAAAATCGACAGCCGTTGGACACGACTACCACCGTCTTGTACGCAGTACCACGACCAAAGATTACAATCATACAAACGAATTTGCAGGGAAAATAAGAAACTGTATAAACTCATTGCTGGCACCGTAAGTTCACTTATTTCTACAAAAAATATTATTAAGTCATGATAAAGATTTGTTTCTTTTGGTAACTTACGCTCACTGTAAAGTGTTCGAAACTTCAGTTTAATAATAATGTAAAATAGTAAACCCCGTTTAAAATTCGTAACTAAAGCACTTTTAATTATACTAAATACTTTTTAAAGGATTTTAAACGCGTTTTCGTACACATTATTTTACATTATTATTAACCCGACGTTTCAAACTCGAATAATATTATAAAGTATTTTATTAAGAGTAAAAATAAAGGACTCAGGTTAAAATAAACACAAGAAAACCCCATTTTTATTTATTACCCATTATTTTCTTTCCCCTCACATAGTTTTTCTTTTCTTTTTATGTTTGTTTTAAGTTAACATGTTTACTCTCTGAAAATTGTTCTCCTTGACCTTATCATTGTTTCTTCCCCTAATTCCGTCCTGAAGCATGGTCAATGCGCAGCTAACGCTTTCTCTCACCACGATTTAATTTATATTTCATACAATATCCGCCCTCCTAAACCTAAGCCTAAGCTCCTCATGCGACGTAACTTTGCTGGGATGGTTACTGATCAACTTAGTCATGACGCTGGGACTATTGATTGGTCTGTTATCTACAGCAATGATTCAACTGACACTAAAGTTGACCTCTTTACATCATTAATAATCCAACTTTATGATAAACACGCACCACTAAGACCAGTCAAGTTGAAACAACTCCCTGCACCTTGGCTTACAGAAGAGCTGAAAGCGCTTTTAGTTTTAAAATCCAAGGCTAAAACAAGACTAAAAATGAAGTACAACGACATAAACAGGGAAAATTACATCAGAATCCGGAATCGTTGTAATACATGTTGTAGAGATGCACAAAGACGCCACATTCATTCTTCGGTCGAGAACGGCGACCCTTCCAAAGTTTGGAAATTCTTAAAAACTTTAGGAGTTGGCAATAAACAGTCTGATCCTATTTCCGATAAATTTAATATTGAATTACTCAATCAACATTTCTCAAATACTCCCACTTTTGATAGCTTCACTAAATCAAACACTCTTAATTATCTTTCTTCTGCCTCTACTCCTAATTTTCCTCCGTTCTTTTTTGACCAATTTACTTGTTGTGATGTTAAGAAGACCATCAAGTCTTTATCTTCTAATGCCGTTGGGAGTGACTGCATTAGTCGTGGCATGATCCTACCCATCCTTGACGCAGTTGCTCCAGTTATTACTCATATCTTAAACCACTCAATCCAATCCGGTATTTTTCCTAACTCTTGGAAGACTGCTCAAGTTTTTCCACTGCCTAAAAAAAGTAATCCATCCTCCTTCACTGATTTTCGACCCATTTCCATTCTTCCTTTCCTTTCTAAAATCCTAGAGAAATTAGTACACAAGCAATTAAGTGATTTCCTTTATAAGCATAATTTGTTAAATCCTTTCCAATCCGGTTTCCGTCCTGGTCATGGTACGGCTACTGCTCTCACCAAAATCACCGACGACATTAGACTTGGCATGGACAGTAAGCAGCTCACACTACTCACTCTACTTGATTTCAGCAATGCTTTTAGCTCTGTTGACTTTGACGTTCTTATCTGTCTGCTTCGGTGCCTTAACATATCTCCAACAAGTATTAACTGGTTCTATAGTTATTTAAGTGGTCGCCGGCAAAGGATTCAGATCGATGGAGTCTCTTCTTCATGGTGTGGCATCCGGGCCGGTGTTCCACAAGGTGGCGTCTTATCACCCCTACTGTTTGCTATTTTTATAAATACTATCTCTCAATCTCTGTCTTCTCTCTACCACATGTATGGCGATGATGTCCAGATTTACACTCAGTCAGCCTTAGCTGAATTGCCGAACGCTGTCCAAAGGATGAATGCTGATTTAGTTTCCGTTGTTGAGTGGAGCTCCCGTTTTGGCTTAGATGTTAACCCATCCAAAACACAAGTAATAATTATTGGCAGCGCCTCGTTAATCTCTAAGGTTGATTGGGCTTTGCTTCCTGCTATTACTCTTTGTGGCACTCAAGTTCCCTATAGTAGACAGGTGAAGGATCTGGGCATTTTAATAGATCAAACACTTTCTTGGGATGCTCAAATGAAAGGGGTAAGTAAAAAACTTTTTGCTTCTGCCGGCGCCTTGCGCCGTTTGCGCAATCTTCTACCCATCCCAACAAAGGTAGCGTTAGCTCAATCCCTTCTCCTTTCCCAATTGGACTATGCCGATGTCTCCTATCTTGATCTTTCCGAAGTCCAGTTGGATAGGCTTGAGCAACTTCAAAACTTTTGTATTCGCTTTATATTTGGCTTGCGAAAATACGACCACGTGTCTGAGTATCGCAGGAAGCTCAAATGGCTCCCTATCCGGCTGAGGCGTAACTCCCATGTCCTTCACCTCTTGTACTGTGTGTTGTTCGACCCAAAATCTCCTCACTATCTCAAAGAAAAATTCAAATTTCTAAATGTTAGTTTCTCACGGTCATGTACAAGTTTGATGCTATTAGTTCCATCACATAACACAAAATTCTTCCATAATTCTTTTGCTGTCAGAGCAGTTCAACTATGGAATTCTCTTCCTGTAGATGTAAGACAAGCACAGAATTTATTAAACTTCAAAAGCCGACTTAAAAACCATTACTTATCTCTTGCTTAATATCACTTTCTTTTTTCTCACCTTCGCTTATTGGTTCTTAAACAATATCTTTTTCTTCTTTTTTTTTTTTCTCCTGCACTGGCCCTTACTTCATATTCTCTGTTTGTAATTTCATTTGCTTCCTTAAAAACTATGTGTGTATGTATATATAATAATTATTATATATGTATATATGTGTATAGTGTATATGTATGTATATAAATAATATCTATTTTATTATATTTATATGTGTGTACATTGGTATGTAAGTATATTGATATTTGTTAGCGTATATGGTTTAATTAGTTAACTTGTTATTGCTCACCCACCTATCACTCTAATTTTTAAACTAAAATCCTTTTTTCAAGTGGTTGTCTGGAAGAAAATGCTATTTAGCGTTAAGACCGCCATTTGCACTCTTCCCTTTATTTTAAGTTTTTTATAATAACTTTTCTATGCTTATGTTTGTGTGCAATAAAGTATTTCATCTCATTTCATTTCATTTCATTGTTATTGGTGTACCTTTTAATTGGCGTATTGTTTTGTAATTTATTTAAAAAAAAGTGTAATTAGCTGTAAGGTACCTATGAGAAATAATATAAAAATAAAATTACATACCTAAATTATTTTTAAGCCACCAAGGCTAGAATCAGCGTCATCATTAGACAAGGAATGGTACAATATTAAACGCAGGTTGATACATATGTCACAAGGAGAGTTTGTTCTCTTTCCTCTCAACAGAGAGGAGATAATAGAAGACCCAGCATTCATAGCACCGCCAAATGTTAAACGACCGAGGTAAGAAACTGTTATACTCATTTAAGCACTGATGTATTATTATTTACTAGCTGCACCCCAGGGCTTCGCTCCCGTGGGAATATCGGGATGATATATAGCCTATAGCCATGGAATATCGGGATGATATATAGCCTATAGCCACGGAATATCGGGATGATATATTCCTCAATAAATGGGCTATCAAACACTCAAACTATTTTACAAATCGGACCCGTAGTATCTGAGATTAGCGCGTTCAAACAAACAAACTTCAGCTTTATAAACTGCGTTGCAAAAAATGTAGACATTTTAACCAATATAAAGAGCAAATAAAGCCAATTACAGGTTTTTACAATATTTTTTTTACAATGCAAAGAAACAGAACATGAAGCCTTACAATATGTATCCAATCAAGGTAATAAATAACCCGAAATAAGCAAACTATGTGCATATTTTACCAAGCAATTTAATTGTATTAGTCAAAAATGTGTTCATTCATTCAAGTTGCATGTAAAGCCCCCTCCACACATCGGCAGATGCATACACGAACGTCATTTGTAGATGTATTGCGGATGTATTGGCAGACGTAAATTACCTACTACGGCTGTCTACGGATAGATATATTACCCCGTCTTCACGACCGCGGACGACATCGGCAGATGACGTAGCGTCAATACAAACAAACAAAAATAAAATTTTTCCTCTTTAAAATATTCTACAACCCACTCCTTCATTGTTTTCATTTAACGAACCGATTGGTGCAGTGAAGACAGCGATGGTCTATTGCACCGGAGGGTGTGGGTTCGATCCCCACGAGGAAAAAATTATGATGTGATGAACATTGTAATTTTCTACTGTCTGGGTGTTAATTTGTCTATAGTATGTATTTACCAAAAAAAGTATGTTTAAATTATATAGTTTCCATAGTACAAGCTTTGCTTAGTTTGGGACTAGATTGCGTTGTGTTAATTTTATTTGCAATTTAAAATACATTTTCAGAATATACATAACGCTAAAAATTCGCAACGCATCCACCATGGGTACAATTACTGCTGAACTTTTTACTGATATCTGTCCACATACTTGTAAACTATTCCTGGATTTGCTTGATGGTGATGGAGTGGGATACGGATACGTGGGTACGAGATTTTTTAGGTAAGAATTTATTTATTTCATTCGATAACAGTCGCTGTTAATAACAAGCTTGTAAAATAACATGAGCATACAAAATTCTACATCAATGACCAACAAAAGAACATGTATGCAACACAATTACAGGTTAATTAAATATCTAATTCAAAATATTAAATGAGAAATTAAAAGTTAACGATATTATTTACAACATTATTCGTCGTTTTAGATGCAATTTGTACATTATTTTTTATTTTCTCATTAATGAATTACATTTTTTACTGACTTTTACTAATGTATTTTTCAATACTTTATAAACTTCTTTATAAATTGCATGACATAAAAAAAAATAAACATGAAATTCAAACGTCACCAATATGACATAAATTATGATAAAATTAATATGGTGTCTAATTGGTTTTTTTACAAGCATATTCTTATTCCTATTACTAATTTTAATTAAAGTGATTGATCTAGAAGAAATAACTACAGATGCTGGTGTCGGAGTCCGGTTTAAATGGACAAAATGACGTTTTCGTTAAAATCGTAAGTCCCGAAGGGCAAGTATTCTGCGCGTATTTCCCTGAAGACACCTTGATAGAAGAAGTAAAAAATCGTTCCATAGATTACTTCTACCCAAATGGAGAGAACAGTTCCAGTCGGTTTAAAATCGTCCGTGTTTCTGATACAACCACGCTTCACGATTTCTTGACTATATCTCAGGAACAAATAGCTATGTTTGATGAACTATTACTTATAGAACGTAGAACCCCAGAGGCTGGAACACTGTGGGATTTGGGGTCAGTTAGAGCACCTCAACCCAGCGCTATAGCAGCCGCGACAGCGTCCTTGCCTTCCCCACAAAACGCTATAAGACAACCCAACTTACAATCTTTACTATCAACGAATGAACTGTCTTTTGAATTGCGTAAGATCCTTATTTCTCTCATAGAAGCTGGTGCTCGTTTAGCGGCTGCAGGCAGGAACTACGAATTAACATTAGCACAGCTTTCCGCAGCGTTAGACGAACCTCAAAGAAACCAACAGTTCACCGTCCAAGTTATAACACCAGAGGAAATAGCAGCGCGCTTAAATACGACAGAAGAAAATACCTCTATGACATCAACACCAGGAGATGAATCTTACAAACGTGCGGAACATTTGCAAAGGTTTTTGGAGAAGTTTCGAGCGTGGAGGACCAAAATTATGGAACCACCGAACCCTGAAGCTTTAGTTACGCTGAAGAATTTGGGGTTTTCTATCGAAGATGCTGAGTCCGCGTTACGTTTTACTGGCAGTAATGTACCAGCAGCTGCGTCTTGGTTGATTGGAGAACGGGGCTCGAGCGTTTTTGAGCTAATTAATGGCCTACCGGATGGGTATATTTTGCAGACTTTATTGAAGCAGCCTCAAATACAGCGGGGCTTGTTGAATACGAGGATGTTGATTGCGTTCATAGCTATGGTAGGGCAGACTGGTAGCGCGTCTTTGTGGCTGAATTCACCTCATGGGAGTCCATTACTCTCGCAAATATCTAGGACGTATCATTCGGAGAAGTACTGCTTGGCTGTCAATCAGTTTTCTGAAGATAAACGGGAGCAAACGCCGTCGACTTCACGGCAAAGATAAATTTTATATGATTTTTAAAGATCGATTCTGAATAAAAGGCTGTTGCTCTTTTGAGTTATTAATTAGTTTTGCGTAGTTAAATCCTTATCCATTATTATTAAAATTAATGTGAAAGTAACTCTGTCTGTCAGTCTATCGCGCCAAAACCACTGAACCGATTTGGATGAATTTTAATAATTTTATGATTCATAAACCCTGCGTCATCACTCCAGAATTTTGGAGATTAGGGTAAGTAAAGGTGGGCAATTGGATTGGAAAGGAACCATTGGACTGGCCGGCCGTAGGCCCCCAAAATTGGTGTTTGGAAGTGCTATAATATATACCTACTAAGCGGCGAAAACATTTCAACAATGCGGTTTAGGAATTGTGACGTCACGTGACACCACATTTAACGCGGTTAATTATACTCTTTTATTGTTAACACATCTATATTATTATTTTATTATTAATTTATACAATTATTATTATTAATGTATTTTACCGAAGCAAAATCAATATTAAAGAGTTACATAGAATACCTAAAAGCTAATGTTTCCCTAGCTAGGTTTCAACCTGTATTAAGGAACATTAATTGAGTCTTTATTATTAGGAAAGTCCCCAATCTGTACTGGAGTGGAGGAGACGTGGTTCACAATAACGGATTTGGATGTTACGCGCAGCGCGGCCACTGTCAACCTATTGGCGCAGAAAACTATCATTTTTCACACTCTATGCCCGGTAATTTTGTAATTTGTCTTTGATATCTGCATAAAAATATATTCTAAGCCATTTGTAGTAGTAAAGTTGTATAGTTTCCAGACAAACACATTTTAATAGCCGGTATCTTCTCGATAGAACCGACTTTACGAAGCGGTGGTAATTTAAAAAAATCATAAGAAGTTTGTAAAAATTAATTAATTATTCTATTCACATTTTTAGCATTTCTTAGCAATTATAATCTCGTTGTCTGCGAGCGTGAAGAACTGAAGACGAGATAATTCATAATATGTCTATTTGTTGACAGTCGTAGTACGTAATTTACTCAGAATAAGAATTAGTTATTATTCTAAGGTAATTTACGTCTGCCGATGCATCCACCATCCATCCACAGATGACGTCCGCGTGTGCGTCTGCCGACGTGTAGAGGAGTCTTTATAGCGTACAACTATCTAATTAATAAAATTATTCTTTAATTTTGAGGTCTACTATCAATGAACGTGACAAGGAACGATGAAATGTGCGGTATATTTAACATTACGTTCAAACCGTTACCCCAATTTGATTTGAAAAGCGTCGTATTTGGCCGAGTGAGTATTATTAACCTTGTTTAAAACAAGACACGAGGAATTGAACTTAATTTCTAGTTTGTCTATAAAATCTAGGCACTGAAACATTCAATGCAAAAAGCCTGTAGATAAGTATGTTTGCGTCAAAGAAATATGTAAGTATATAAAGTTGTGTAGGGATATATTCACAAACTATACACGCCTTTTAAGTTTGCTTATTTTGTAGTTTACCTTTTCGTAAATAAAATATCGTATGTTTGTCTCAATAAATACGTCATATTAAATTAACAAAGCCTCGCCGACCCTTTTCATTATTTTTACGTGTTTAGGAACATGTTCTGAATGTCCTGTAAACAAATGAAACGATGTAACACCTATATGACTATATACGATAAAAAATTAACATTAAAAATTAATTTACTATGCCATTGGGAGCTGCTGAAAATCAGCGCTGCGACTAACGTAGGAGCAGCATTCGCTGAGCTATTTGTGTGTAACTAATTATTTATGTCTAATTCTGTGTGATTTTCGAATAAATCTTTCTTTTAAATTTACTTGCAGGTTATTCGGCCTAGCAAAACATATACAATTATGAAGACTCTCGGTTCCCCTCTCAGCCCTCAACCTATCGTCGAAATTGAATCAACCAAGAGATTTGATGAAAAATGGCGGTACGGAGTAAGAAATACTAAACTCGCGTCTTTTAGGAATCAAATTTTGTGATAATTAATCATAATTTTGGAGTACTAAGTAGTTTTATGCTCTGTAACCTCTTTTTAAAAAGTGTATTTTATAAGTCTCTTTAAAAGTAGAATAAAATATAAACTATACATTTGGTTTAATTGCATTTGTTATTTATATAATATTACTGTACCCAATATTAAGGGCTCAATTAGTGGTGTCAGTGTGGGTTGAAAAAAATTCTTGAAAAACATGATTTTTTTTTTAAATCCACCCAAATCTACACAAATATTATAAAAAGAAAACTTTGTTTGTTTGGTTGTAATGAATAGGCTCAAAAACTACTGGACCGATTTTAAAAATTCTTTCACCATTTGAAAGCTACATGATCCTCGAGTAACTGCTATATTTTACATCATATAATGCATTAAATGTTTCGAGAGCGAAGTCACGCGGTACAGCTAGTTATAGAAATAAAAATGAAAAACAAAAATAAAACACAATACTTCATTCACGCATATATTCAACAAAGTATATTTATATAAAAAGGAATAACTTATACAATAATATTAAACAATGCCTCTTGTACCGAAAATCATAATTATTATATAAAACTATAAAAATATAAATTCCTTAATCGTCGAGTGGTGTATTAATTAAAATATTGTAATTAGTATATTTGTTTAAAAATTTATTATAGCAGAAAGGAATTTTGATACAAATTTTATCATACAAATTTTTTAATATTCAACTCGTTAAAATGAGACTGGGATGAAAAGGGATTTTCAATACAAATACAATTGTTTTATATTTACATACGTGTTTGTTAGATTGAAAATAAAGATAAAAATCCTTGTATCATCTCCAAGCTATCGGATTTTTTATAAGCGTGCCAAAACCATTGATAATTGCAAGTGAAAAAAAAACTTATTTGGACAATATGCCATATTAATTAAATTAATTTTAAGAAGTATTCAACTACCAAACTCTTTCATAGTAATCATATTCCACAGCTATTTCATTTTAATTATTTAAGTTAAAACTATATTTAATTAATTTTTAGAAGTATTGAAATGTTTTCATAGCAATAATATTTCACAGCTATTTTAATCAAGTTAAAACTACATTTAATTATTTTTAAGAAGTATTCAATTATGAAACGTTAATAGTAATAATATTTAACAGCTATTTTAATTATGTTAAAACTATATATATTTATCAGTCTTGTCGAGTGTAGATAACTATTTACATTTCAAAGTGTTCAATATAGTGAGCCCACATATATCTTCGTCTCGCATTTTATGCTTGAGGTATTTGAATAATTTCCTGAAAAAAAATTAATAATCGTTATTTTTACAAAAAAATCATATTTAAATATAACAAAAATAATTAAAAGCAAAAATATTTATTTAATAACAATTAGTTTACAGTTTCTTCAGTTTTTGAGAAATCCTTTTAATTATAAAATACTTGTGTTAGTTTCTGTGTGTGTGTGTGTGTGTGTCTGTTTGTGTGTGCGTGCTATTTATATGTCTGTACATGCACTTGTATTTTAATAATTGTTAAAAACTTAAAGTAAAAACACATTTTTTTTTGCTGACGTAGACCTTGCAGGTTGTCATAAACCCTAGGGGTCGATACACACCACTTTGGGAATCACTGCTCAAAAGGCTTCTAAGCAATTAAAATTTTTAAGAAATAGTTTATAATGAAAAGATTGTTTAATTAGCAGCTTGTTCTATGGAAACTAGGTAACTGATAGACATAATTAAACATTTTTTTTTGTAAATACGATATTCGAGTTCGAAGATGATCGAAATCGGGGGTTTACAAAGGTAAGGGGGAAGTCAAATTTTTGTTTATTTTATCTTGAAAAAAAAATTGTAGGCAAATAGTATAGATAGAAACCTTTAGTTCGAAAAT
>LQNK01001375.1:0-10299 GCA_001586405.1 Phoebis sennae
AGTCAAAAACTTTGTATGGGATGGGGCATCTGTACTAGTATAGTATTATATTATCTGTGATTTTGATATCGGTAATAAACTACGAGTGAAGCCGCGTATAAAAGTTAGAAGTAAATATAGAATAACATAGTTCCATTTTATCACTATCATTGCCGCTATTTAAAGCTTCTATTTGAATAATGAATTCTGCTCATAATGTTAGTTGTAAGCTTAGCGCGTACTAATTGCTACGGTATTATACATATTTATTTAGTTGTTATAATTTTATATAAACAAGACAATACCTTCTATTCCGTTAGTAAATGTCTACTATTGCATATGTAAACTACATTTTACAGAAAAAAAAGTTGCTGCAAATTTTTTCTTCCCATAGGCTAATTGTCTCGAGACCGTTTTTAATATTTTCTAGATTGATAAATATTTTATAGCCATAGGATCCTAATCGGTATTCTCAATTAGTACTTTCTTGTGTTTGTTTTAACGCGAGTTTTAATAATAATGTATGATAAACCGCGTTTAAATCCTTCAAAAGGTATTTATTTAATAATGTCATCTAGATTTTAGCGGCACAAACGCACATTAAATTTCCTTTCGAACAAACATAATATTTCTAATAATTTTTCAATCGTACACGTTGTTGTGATTGCGATTCTGGGTGACTTTGATAAAATATAATCCATTCAAATCAGTCACACAGCACAGAAAACAGAAAAAATAAACATTATTTTTCTTTAAATTTTCGTAGAAAGGTATGTCACTCAATGTCAACATCTAATAGAATAAGTGATTTGTGCCCGATGTACATTATGAAATAATTTTCTGTATTATCTATGTTTTTATTTAGTTATTCATTCTGAAAGGAAAATATTATAATAACGTTCGAGATAATTTTCTTTATCTTGTCTTTAATATAATTCTTATCCTTATGACTAATATATTTTGAAAAGGTGGGTGATAATCTGTAGCAATTTGTATTTGACAGCTTTCATATATCAAAATACAAGAACCTGAAGGCATATTATAATTAATAATACAGTAGTAAAATAATAAAAATATTCATTCCACCAAATACTAGATAATAGATACACGATACCTTTGTAATTCGATAAACAAAAGTGTAGATTTACTTGGGAGGAATAAATTACAATTGAAAATATGTTATTTGTTGTTGTGTGTTATATATTAACAATATAATTTCAGTACAGTTCTTGTGGCCAATAGTAATAATGATTTTCCCAGTAAGTGAATATTTTTTTATTCGTTTTAAAAAACAAATGTCTTAAACCAGCTAGGATGCTGTGTAATTTTAAGCTTAAGCTTAGTAATCATTAGTTTTGGGTGTGTTTTTGTAATATAGCATAGATACAATGAGATTGTCGTAGTCATAATATGTACAAAAATCTCCATACTAAAAAGTTAAAAAATCACATAATATGTGTTATCTACAAATGAATAATCCAAATCTATTCGAAAGGGTTTATCCTCATTAATATCTGTAGGGAAAGGATATAGAAAATTATGAGGTCTACTCAGACAAATTACGATCTGGGATCATTAAGCGTAGCTGAGTACTTGTGGTAACAATTTAGTTTGCAATGCAAATTTAATCTTAGGATATCAGTGCATGGCGCCAACATGATGTAATTATCGACCATTTTATACAACGTGGCTTTTACAGGATTGTACTTTAGTTTATTTTGGCATTATTATTAACGTATATTGTAAATCGAACACACATAGTGGCTTGAGAAGTTTTTCATACATTAGTTACATGCATTTCATTATAACCAACCACTATTTTATAACAATAACGGCTTTTCGGCACACTTCATCTGCCTTTCATTCTATAATATGTGAATTCATCCTAATGCACTTCTAGATTATCCCAGTGGAAGCTTATGAGTTATGATGTCCACATTTCTTGACAAAGTACAACTCGGGTCATTTGTCTGAGTGCATAGTGCAGATAGTTTCTGAGACGAACGAGGGAGTCAAAACACGTTTTCGTCATGTGTGAAATAATATTGTTTTAAAGCGCTGTAAAATGTTTATATTCCAGTACCTTATAGCTGAGAATAATACCGGTTTTAAGGAGGTAAAAATAAGAAAGTGTGTTTATTATTTTTAACCGACTTACAAAAAAAGGAGGAGGTTATCAATTCGACCGTAATTTTTTTTTTTTTATGTGTGTTACCGCATATCTTCGGCGTTTATGGACCGATTTGGAATTTTTTTTTTGCAATCGAAAGAGTAGAGTTCATGTGTGGTCCCATAGAAATTTGGTTCAAGTCTGATCATCCATGTGGAAGATATTCCAGGGAACTCCTCGAAAATCAATGGAATAAGCTCTGCAGTTAAGGTTTAATGATGTATATATCAACTGAATTGTGACTAGATGATGTCATTACCCTTCACAGGACACTAAAAAGGATAAAATAAAAATTCTTGCCAAAAAATAGAACCGACTTCCTCGCTCTAAAAAGTAGAAAATAACTTTTATTTCATTTTTGTTGAAATCTATACAAAGTCGGTGCCTTTCATCTATTTTCAATTTAACAAGATTTTTATTTTTGATTTTATTTATTTACTAGCTTTCCGCCCGCGGCTTCGCCCGCGTGGACTACAAATTTCTGTACTTTGTGGATTTTCGAAGTAGAGGTGGTATGACAATTTTTAAGATTTAGAAACGTACGTTTGTAAAAATATATCTCGTAAAAGGTTTAAGTTCGAAGTATATCCTACATTAAATATAACAAAAGTGTCACTGTTCAGTTTTATTTAATTCTAATAATTCTATTTTAATTTTTTTGCAAAATATTGACATTTTGGAAATCTGTCGTGTACTCTCAGAATAAAAGAGTTGATGTTTCCATCGATTTAACACATATTTGCTTAGGGACGCAAATAATATCTTCTGCATGTTGGTTAGTCTTTGTTGTGATTAGCCGCCATGATCGTAATCTACTTTGGAGATCAAAAGAAGGCTACATTTATCAAAAAAAAGTACTTTAAATAACACTTAAAATATTAAATTTAATATACCTACGCGCATTGGTGATATGTTTTGATGGATCACTTTGAACCCTATATCTTTTTTATTTGTTAACCGATTTGAATGAAATAAACACTTAAACCTCCGGGGGGCTAGCCGTAATACATAATCGAAAACCGTATTTAAATCAGTTTGGCCATTTCGAAGTTCACTGCGTACAAACGCCCGACAAACAGACAAACAGACAAACAGACAAACCGACAAACAGACAAAAATTCTAAAAATCGTTGTTTTGAGTTTAGAATCATAAATGAAACACGAAACACTATTTTTTTTCTTGAAAATATTAAATGTACAGACACGGCTAGTCTACGATTTTATTATATGTATAGATTTATCATTTCTTACACCTATATTATTCTATATATGTGTGGAATATTTTATAAATCACCCCAATGACAAAGAATAACCAATAAAACAAAATTAAAAAATACTATTAACTAGTAGCTATCTTCGGGACCCTTAATTGCTGAGGTTTTAAAACTTAATCGTGAAGTGTTAAGTATATCGATAGAAAAAACATTTTGTATAGATAATATCAAGAATTCTGAAAGCATACAGAAACATAGTACATGGAATATATAAGTATGCCTAGTGCGCAAATTACCTGAAAAAATATTATGTTGGTCAAAATTAGGACATTCAAATTTATAATTAAGGATTACGAGCAGTAGCATCATGTTTGCTAGGTCTCGTCTATTTACTTTTCTTTTTTTTTTTTTTTTTATGTTAAAGCAGGCAAGCGGGGGATGCGGTTCACCTGATGTTAAGTGACTGACCGCAGCCCATGAACATCTGCAACATAGGAGTGTCGCAGATGCCTTGCCGGCTTGGAGGAAGGAACTTGGCTGCACATTCCGTGTTGAATACAAGCCTTGAAATAATTAAGGAAAGTGTTGAAATTTTTGATAAAATTATTTTTTTATTATTACCATAAAGCCTACATAATATAATCTTTTGTCACTTTCACATAACTTTGACATGCATTCCCCGACAAGTCAGACTAATCTTCATATAAATCCGAAATCTTGCTGTAACATGAATACGTTAATTATGTCTGAATTTTATCAATCAGAATAATATCTTTCATTCAAATTTTATCTTTAATATGATTAATTGAGTGCAAGTTAGCAAGAAACGTCCATTAATTTCCGTGAATTCAACGATTTTTCATTCCCTTTTATTTCCTTGATACCGTCGTGAGATATGGTGGTTCTCCCTCTTCTATATCATAAGATGATTTTTTCTTTTCAGAAAATAAGATAAACTAGTTGTTTAAAATGTCGTTAATCAATATCTTCATACTTACAATTATAGCAAAAAGTTTTTAGTTAGTCGCCCCAACAAAAGAAACAACACTTTTGTGTTCTTCTTTTGTGGAGATTTTTCTTTGCGTAACGTTGTAGGTGACTAACCGTTGAGGACCTCTATCGTCTGTATGGTTACCTTTCATCCCTCTAACCCCACAATTCTTTAGAATACACGTATCACCGACGGGACAAAATCGACCCAGCGCCGGTATCTGGTAAATTATTATTTAAGAGACATTAGAGACATTACTTGTAGATGGATCAAAATTGGGAGGGCGGCGGTTTTAGTATTAATTTAGTGTAATTAAATACGATAATTAAATTAAGCTTTATAAAGTATATTCACTTAAAAATGACATATTATCTGCTCTTATAATTTTCATTCTGAGTACTCCTATTCGTATTTCCGTTATAGAACCTAGTACGTTCAATCTCGAGATTGTAATAGATTTTAGTCACAAACACTCAATATTCAGAGCAAGAGTGAATCACACACAGATTGTACAAAACAGACCGACAATTTGTACGGAAATGTCCCCGACATTCGGGACATTGATTTTGAAGTTACTACGAGTGCATATAGGGTAAACAACCCGATTAGTACTTTAAGAGATGATCAAAGCTTAAGCACATTTCTATTATAAAAGAAAACTTTATCAATATTCAATTAGTGAGATACTTACAAAAACTTTCTCTGTATTCAAAAAAAATTTTTATGAATACAGCATTAAATTATTCTATTCATGATAATTAATAATTGCCATTAAATCATTCATCAAATAAAATTATTTAGTAGTTATAGTAGTGGTAGGGGAGCCCACGATGCTAAATCGGGATTTACTCGAGCGTTATATAGACCTATTGCGTTGAGAAGATTAGATAATTAGAAGAAAAAAATGTCATATAATACATACCGTTTCATCGGTGGGGGAAGCCGCTATAAATTTTCAAAAATGTAAAAAAAATCACTTCCATGGACATACTCGAGCATGTCAGATATTAATGTCATATATGTCCTACGTATTTTTGAAAATGTACATATGTTAATCTGACCGTTTCCATGGTGGGGGTGGCCGTAAAAATGAAAAAAAAAAATTTTTTTAACGAGCGCGTCAGGTTTTCGAAGGGGATGTTAAGTGAACCTAAAAAAATGCTTTTATATAATAATCTGACGATTTGGATGTAACGCAAAGTCACGGCCCTTATTAGAATATGCAAAAAACATCGCCATTTTGAAATACTCGAGCGCGTCAGATTAAGATATATATCGTTCGTCTGTACGCCCTAGACGTGCTGTCTCTTAAACTGACAATTATCTAGAGGGATTCGCTTAATCTGACGATTACAATTTTTCTTTTAATTTTTTTAAACCAAAAACTCAGAAAATAACATGCAAATGAGAAAGTAGATGTTGTTTTTAAGTAGAATACTTGTATTTATAAGAAAATAATTACAAAACATAAAATTTTTTAAGTATTTTTTTAACATCTTCATTATTTTTTTTTTATTTTTGTTTTTATTCTTAATTCATTCATTCATTAATTAATAAACCATAAAACGTGGAAAAACGTTGGAAATACGTTGTAAACAATGCTATGCTATAAACGAGTTAATGTGAACAGCTGTCATGGCGTCATGGCAATTGGCAACCCAAACCAGAGTGGGGACGAAGAGAGAGAATAACAGATAGAGAAAGAGTGAGAGAGAAATAGAAACGCAGAGAGGGGAATATAGGCATCACGTAGCTGAACTTTATCGATCAATTTTTGTTGCTTCGGCTTGTGGAAATCGTCAGATTATATATTTTTCGTAATCCTTGAATGATTCCCTTCAAAATAAAAAAAAAAATTAGCTGCGCTCGAGAATGTCCAGGTGACGTTTTTTTTTTACAACTTTGTAGCCCTCTCCCTCCTTCGCGTCACGCTCAAATCGTCAGATTAGTGAAATATACACGTTTTAGCACGTAATGTCTGATGATCAATTTTTTTTTACTAATCTGATCCTTTATCCCTGAAGAGCGAACATATATATAAGGCTCATACTTGGTGGAAGTACTTATTAAGGTACAAGGTATCCCTCTATATATTAATCTGACACGCTCGAGTAAATCCCGAAATCCCCTCTTGGGCTCCCCTACCATAATCTCTTCTACTCGCATCTCAGAGTGTACCGTTTTATATATTTAATTCGGATTTTCGATTCTTTTAAAATATCAAAGATTTTAAGAAATAAACTTACTGTTCCATATACTAGGCATTATGATTACATATACTAGGCAGATTCTCATGGTTTAATTCCTCATTCATGATCTTCTCATTGTAGCTCAAATGAAATTACGGTGATCCCGGTGGTTACTTCGCAGGTCCCTAGACCAAATAATAAAAGTTAAAAAATATTTAAAATTTGCCTAAGTTTATTTAATTATTTTAAAATAAACCTGAAATTGACATTTTAATAGGATGTCGGAAGCAGCTGTGGTAGACGTTCAGCTTGCAATAAAGTTACCTTGCAACCACTTATTCTAAGGTGCATAATTTTTAAAATTAATAAAGTTGATTATTTTCAGTTAATTATATATGGTTTTTATCTATGAAAAATTTATCATACAGATTTTATTATAAACAATCGATAAATTCGGAAAACAAACGATAGCATTCTTTAATTTGCAGGTCTTAAGAACAAAAACATTTTTTATACTTTTTATAAGACAGTTAAATTTACAGCCATGTTAGTAAATTATACCAACATAAAATTGACATGGAAACTCCAAAAGAGTCTTGGAGGAAGTCTTACTAAAGCAATATGATAATTTACATATTGTATTGTTACCTCTTGATGGAACTTCATCTTGATTGATTTCATAAAAACACTTCACTAGTTCCACAGTGGAACAACCGTGGAACTAGTGGTGTTTTTGGAAGTTTTAGTGGTGTTTTATGTACAAATCAATAAAGCAAATGCAATTCATTGCTTTGCAGTCACTAATGTAAGGGTTCACAAAATTAGTGTATTTAATAATATTCAGTGGATTCGTGCATGAGTTTCGTGTAAATTCATTGTATTGAGTCCCTTGCGGGGAACTAATTAGGTTGGAACCCGGCGAGACCGTGATCAGAATGGATAGGGGTTTATTTTAATGATTTTTTCACTTATCTGTGTCGCTTATTTTGCCCTTATACTTTTACTTTAGGAGAAAATGTTTTAAATGACAGAGACAAAGATCTGATAACAAATGTTTGTAAATATTGTTTAATTTGCAGGTTTAGGACATCGATCTAGTCAAAACATTCTTCAAATTAATGTTTATGTATATGTATATTAATTATTTTATAAATATTAGTTTACTTAGACATTTTACTTAGATATTGGTAGCAGCTATGTTAGCTAAACATGCAATTAGTGTAGTTACTAATGTTTAGTAGAAAATAAAAGAGTTTCGAGTTAATTGATCGTATTGAGTCCTTACCGAAACTAATTAGGTTTCAATCTGCCGATAGAGGTTATTTAAATGCGGTATATTCTGGAAAACCATGCATGACATGAAAACATTCTTGAGCATTTACTTTTAGAGAAAATGTTCTTAATAACATATCGAAGATATTCTTAGATCAAGTAACAAACGATTATTATTTTTTTAATGACTCTATTTTATTGTGTCTTTGTTTTGCCGATAAACAAAGACACAATAAAATAGAGTTTACTCATGAATTTATAAACCTGAATTTTAAAAGCCACTAAACCTCTTGACACTAGTATAATATGCAACGGTTATTATGTGCATATACTAAAATAATCGGTGTTTGTGTTTATAGAACAATAGGAACTATTAATCTCCAGTAGATAATACTTATTAGCACAGTATCGAGTTTACAGCTAAGCTTATTAGATCGGAAGTCGCCCCATAGAGACCGTAAACAGAATGGGTTTATTTCAATGACGTTTTTTGTACAGAAAACCAAAATTTTAAAAGCTTTGTTGAAGTATAATTGAACATGTTCAAAAGTGTATTTTTGACGAAACGAGAGGGTATCGTTTTAGTTACGGTTTTGAGAATAGTATGAATTTTTAATTACACTACGAAAACATCAATCAAAATAATTGATATCGTTAAAACAATGTAAATAAACGATTAAAACGGTATTTATCCTTACCAAATTTTCCAATTTTGCAATTCACATTTTTCTGAATAATAAATTTTCGCTAAGCACATACGAGTATAATATGTCAAAACTAACAATATGTTTAACGTTTAATTCTACGTGAGAATTCACGCTAGTTGCAT
This sequence comes from Phoebis sennae, assembly GCA_001586405.1. NCBI lineage: Eukaryota > Metazoa > Arthropoda > Insecta > Lepidoptera > Pieridae > Phoebis > Phoebis sennae. The sequence goes on from LQNK01001375.1 coordinate 8,645, forward strand.
TTCAAAGCGTTCTGCGTCTTTTCACGTGGCAATGATGAACCATGTTCATATGTTAGAAACTAGATGCTCATTCCGTGAATTTCTCCCGCAAACAATACACAATTTAAGACACATTTATATTATACGTATGTACGTCTATGTGATCGGTTATTCGTGCATAAGTGTTGTTATGAAAAAGGCCCGGATTGAATCTATATATACACGATAGTTAACAAAAACAGAAGTAATAATATACTTTGTCAGCCTTCATACATTTTGTGGATTATAATATAATAAAAGATGGGACATAGTTTGAAAACTTGAAAAGAAACAGTCGATTATCGCTTTAAAATTATACAACTATAATATTTTCTACAACTTAGAAGAATTCTCTTAAATCACCTTTAATTATCATGTGACGCATAGCATCTTTATGTTTATTGTAAATTTTCGTGTTCCAAACTTTGAAGTTGAAGGCCGTCCCAAAGTTTATAGCTAGACTTATATATTTATTTGACAGTTCGTGAGTAATTGGAACTACAGAAACCAAGTTGCAGTTAATTTCGCCGCGGTTAGTGGATTGATAGCCCCTCAATTTGTGTACTGAGGCGTAAGATGGGATTGAAGGGGTATAGAGAAGTAAGATGTATATCTAGTAATTGCTATTTCCCTATTAGTAGTAATTGCCATTAGCATTGGCATCGAATCTTTGTGTAATCATTCAAAGCTCTGGTAGGAGCTAAGCAGAACTGGTATGGGGCTTGCAAAGATTATTATTTTTTTATTATTTCCGTATAACTTTTTTCGTATTATTTGTATTGGAACAAGTTCATCGACACATGTTTTATTAGCGACGACGACCCGATTGGCGCAGTAGATATAGCAATGGTCTATTGCGCCGGAGGGTGTGGGTTTGATCCCCACGAGAAGTAAATTATTTTAGAAAGAAAGAAAGAAAAATTATCTGACGAATATTGTAATTTTATTTATTTATTAACTCGAACATTTTTAAAGAAACACTTCACTATTTACTCTTCAAAAATAATCAATTATTTTTTATTCAAAATAATATTTTCAAGGATATTTTTTTTCTGTTTATTCAATACTTCAGCTCAGTATATATTCCAAAATAATCTATATTTTATTTTATTCAAAAATAATCAAATACGTTGAAAAATATTGTCCAGTTTCAGCTTAAATAAAACACTATAAATCATTAACGATTTCAACTTGATTTAATGGACGCTTTCATAAAGTGAACAATGGAGACTGCATTAGTGGATGACAGAACGATTTCAAATTTATAACTTCTTATGAATTATTATTTGTGGGGTATTTATATGGAATGAATAAAAATAATTTAATAAAGACTACTTTCAATATTTTTTTCTTTATATTATGTACTAGCTTTCCGCCCGCGGCTTCGCCCGCGTGGACTACAAATTTCTGTACTTTGTGGATTTTCGAAGTAGAGGTGGTATGACAACTTTTAAGATTTAGAAACGTACGTTTGTAAAAATATATCTCATAAAAGGTTTAAGTTCGAAGTATATCCTACATTAAATATAACAAAAGTGTCACTGTTCAATCAATACATATAATAAAATCGTAGCATGTCAAAATTTGTACATTGAATATATTGGGGAAATTTTAATACAGGGCGTTAATATAAGGGA
>LQNK01000144.1:0-31524 GCA_001586405.1 Phoebis sennae
AAACGTGAGAATCGAAGTGATTTTCGAAGTGAGGGTGAGAGTCGAGAAGAGATTCGAAATCAAAAATCGTGTTTTACAGAATCGACCAGCAGGTTAGTAACTAACAACCTTAAAAGTAAAAATGGTTGGCTGATCTCTGTAGAGATTGGCCGCCAATTTTTTACTTTTATGGTTGTTAGTTACTAACCTGTGTCTAAATTTGTCTCAAAAATCAAAGTAAAGAATGTATTTAAACCAAATATTACATTAGCCGTCTATTCCTACATATTTAAATGAAATATTCTTGATTCCTATTTGAACCAAACAAACCGTATCCTCTTGTGTATAGATACTTATTAAACCCTACATACGCCAGATTAATCTACCACAAACGGAGCAAAGAGAAGACCAATGATTAATCTTAGTATTCAAGCGAGTAGATTACATTTGACGCATCCATGTGTAATTGTATACCTCAGTTCAAGATTTGTTAGGTTGGTAACGTGGTTAGTAATAATAATTCGCTAATTTAGTAGTGTGGAGTTACAAGATTCTATAATTGATTTAAGTGAGCCATCGTATAATTATACAATCTTAGTTGTATGAGACGGTTTATACTTTATACTCACAGTTATTTAACTTGGTGTAGACGGAGAGTTTTGGACCGATTCGGAGGTATTTCATCAGAGGGAGTGAGACGTTTTAGCGGTCACGTCTATCGTAACTGTCGGTTTACATCGAGTTAAAAAACAGTGAGTATAAATCTCAATACAACTAAGATTGTATAATTATTAGCTGATCCGCGCGGCTTCGCTCCCGTAGTATAATTTTATATATATAGCGTATAATATAATATAGCCTATGTTACTCGTGGATAATGTAGCGTTCGAATGATGAAACATTTTTTAAAAACATCCAGTAGTTTTTGAGTATATTCATTATAACCAATCAAACACAGTTTTTCTCTTTATAATATTAGTGTAGATAAAGAATTGACGTTTGAATGCATTAGTATAAAAGTTTCTATTGATATACGTCAAAAAATAAGGCTTTATGGTGTTTACATTAAAATATTCTCTAATACTACTAGAATTAAGGTAATCATTATACAAGTCCTGTCTATTTATGACCAACATAATTATTACTACCCCAAGCAAGTATCTTGTCTTTTCTTATTAAAGCTGATCTACCACAGATTAATTAACATAGCAGTATATAGAAGACAAATGATTAATTTTAGTACTAGTCTGGATTACATTTAACATATACATGCGTAATTGTGTACCGGAGTACAAGCTCTGTTAGGTCGGTAACGTAGGTAATAATTAGCTCAGTACTGTAGTATTACAGGTTTGTACTAATTGTAATTAAAGCAGTTTACCTTTCGCATTTAGATATTGTAACATTGATAAGGATAAAAAATTTAATGATGAATTCGAAAAGTTTTTGCACGCCAATAGTATACATAAAAAAATCTTGAGTACAAAAATGAGCTATAACGCAATTTTCATAAGGATATATCGTGGTTTAGCTCAGAGTGCGACATTAATTATAATATTAAAGTCATACACATTAAAAAGGAATAGAGAAAACTAAAGTTATAAATAAAGTTATAAATTATAAAATTAGTGTAGATATATAAAAAATATATATGCAAATTATTTATGGAATACAATACATTACAGTTATAACAGACAATGCAGATTTCTGTCGCTGACAGCAAACTTGCGCAGTACACCTTATACTCGGCGACAGATATTTTAGAAAACAAGAGAGAAAAGTATTTTACGATGTGTGATTTAGTTATAATTATCAGTATTAAATACGAAGGGTTTAATTACATTTTTTTCCAATTTATATTCGATGTTATAAAAATCTTTTATTCAATAAAAAATATAGTATAGCATTTAGATAACGGGATTTAAGGTTAGATTGAACTGCACGATTTGAGAAGAACAATATTCACCTTCATTCTAAATATAAAAGAAAATACTTAACAATTGTCCACATATGAAAATATAAAAATCCGAATTTTGATCACAGCGGCAAATTTCAATAGAGACGAGTCATACTTATGAGTACTTTTTTTTTCTTTATTCGTCATCTCCGTTGCTCAGTGAGTCAGTAGTGGTGTCCACTGAAAATCAACGTGAGAATTCTAGCAATATACCTTGCTGGAATTCCGTCTATACATTGAGTGGAGACCCAGTTGGGGCGCTCATTTAGAAAAAGAAAGAAAGAAAGAAAAATATTTATTTGCAACAACTATGCACATACATACATTTTACAGAAATAAATACAAACATTTTACAAAGATAAACATTATAAAAATACATATGCACATAATTGGTGCGAAAAGGTTCGAACTCAGCATCGTGCTGGTTGCAGGCAACCAGCGCTGGTCTTCCGTTCGTACCTCTCTGTGACGTGAAACTATTAAGACAGCAGTCCCAATCACTTGTACAATAAAAACAAATTAAAAAAAAACTAATTAAATGCAAGTTAACTTAACTTATAAATAAGAACAGTCTTGCATTTTAAAAACACAAAAGAAAGAAGTTAAAGCAAATTCATTGCATGAGGCGGGTAAGTATTCTTTTATGTACCTTGTTTAAACTATATTTGTAACTGTATGTATAATGAGTTGTGTCCCAATAAATGGTTCTCTATTTTATTCTATTCTACAAGTGTACATTTATCCTTTGGTCTCAAGATGAGATTAAAATCCTACGCAACCACATAGAGATCGGGCGTAGGAACGACGGCGTCACGTGATATCCGGCACGGAGTGTCATCGTATAGCAAACGATTAACGAGCCACTTCCAAAAATGGCTCTTTGCACTTATTGAAGCAATTATATTAAATAGGCTTTTAAACTCAAATGTCATCGATATAAAGCACTTTGCTCCTTTGTGTGTAATTTTATTGAAGTATAATTTTTGAATGCGTTAACTATTTTATGATGACAAAAATGGTATCAAATTATAAAATATATTGATAATATTGCTATAATTTTGTAATTCAGTAAATATTCAGCGAAAAATGGATAAAAGTCACATGAAATATATTTGCTAAGGCGTTTTAATGAATTTACTATTCAATAATGACAAAAAATGGTATCAAATTAGAAAATATTTCGATAATATTGCTATAATTTTGTAATTCAGTAGATATTCAGCGAAAAATTGATAAATGTCATATGTAATATATTTGCTAAGGCGTTTTAATGAATTTACTATTTTTGGTGACAAAAAATGGTATCAAATTAGAAAATTTTCGATAATATTGCTATAATTGTAATTCAGTAAATATTCACCGAAAAATTGATAAAAGTCACATGAAATATATGTGCTAAGGCGTTTTAATTAATTTACTATTCACTGGTGACAAAATATGGTATCAAATTGGAAAATATTTCGATAATATTGCTATAATTCTGTAATTCTGTAGATTTTCAGCGAAAAATTGCTAAAAGTCACATCAAATATATTTGCTAAGGTTCAATGGTAGAACTGTTTACAGAAAGGATTCACAGTAATCTTTTGATAACGAAGTCAATGTTTATTTTTTATTATTCCTTACAAATATCGTTTGGAAAATTTTCGTAAATGTGTTTATGTGAGTATTATACATTGAGTCGGGGAAAACGAATAAGCAGTTTTTAACCTCCTTTAACTTTATTTATCCATTGTAATATGTTGTTATTTTTCAGCCTCAATGCGAAAATTAAGTTATGCTTATTTATATATTTAATATATTTTTTATATTTGTTTTTATTAAGTGTATAATTGGATAGAGTATATAATTATGAAGAAGAAGAAAGAAATAATTTATTTTCCATAGAAATAAGCACAAAAAGTTTACATTGACCTTAATAATAAGACGTAAAGATAAGTCACTGCGTAGCTTCGAAAGAAAATCTAAAATAGAGGTGTCATTTTGAAAAGTGCGACGGAAAGGTACATGGGACATACTCGTACATCAAAAATTCAATTATGATTTCGAAAATTGATAAATCTTTTGAAATAACTCTTATTTACAACCAAAAGTCCTTGATTTTTCCAGTTTTGTGAATCGCATCAAACATAAAAATACTTGTCTATTACTGTTATTGTTAATTTTCACTTACGAAACATAAAGCAAAATGAAAAATACATTAAACGCGATTCAGAGCTATTCATATGAGATGAAAATTCTATCATCGCATTGTACCGACCAATGAACATCCGTATCTAATGAACATTTCATTCAAATTACATTCAGCAATTCTCTTTTACGTATCTTTTACGATTCCATTATGTGGGAACAATAATTCGCGGTTAATACCCACTTCCCCCAGGTAATTCCACCCCCATTTGTACGGGCAATTTGTATTGAAATTTATGCTGTTATTGAGATGATGTACTCTGGTTAACCCTTGATTCTTTTTGTGAACTGTGGAAATGTTTTGTCTCGTTTTTTGTAATAAAATATGAATGTTCTTACTTTAACCTATATAAGAAGGAAGTTTTATACTTTACATTATGAATATAAGCGTATACATATACATATTTTTTTTATTTAACCCAATAACACCTCTAAAACAAATTTAAAAATTCTAAAAATAACTTAAAATTAATCATTTATTTTTTATATATCACTAGCTTTACGCCCGCGGTTTCGCACGCGTGAACTATTATCCTATCTTTCAAGTTCGATCAACCTGCACACGGTGTGTAAAATTTGGTTAAAATCGGTTAAGTAGTTTAAACTCCATCGCAGACTGTGACACGTAATTTATATATATTAAGTTTAATCACACATTTCTCTCACAAAACTGCAATCATACCGTAAATATCTTCTTCCATCCGCAAACATGTCGCATTCATAGTCAGTCATTCAAAAGAACGTTGAGGGCAGAGAGTGTACGGGTATTCTACTCGTACACTCTCTGTTGTGATGCTGACTCACCCAGAGCTAGCACGCGCTACAGTACGAAAGCGAGGAACAGCAAAAAATATTGTTTTCTTGCTCGAAAATAATTGTCGGAATCAAATACTCTCATGTATTCATTGTTTAGTTTAAACAAAACTACCTACTAATTATATAGATAAAATAGTACGCCACATGGCAGATCACAGAAGTTGATCTATTTGTAACAACTTCTAACCTGGGTCCACAAAAAAAATATAGACCATAGTTAGAGATAACCTGAATTGTATATCACCATTTTTAAACCACGTCAAAAGGTTTATCCCTTAGTAAAGTATAGTATATAAAACAAAGCGTATAATTATTTGGATTTCAAAGGCAATTTAATTTTTATTAGCGTCTTAATTCCCATAAAAGATCAAGCTGTTGACTGTGTTAATTGAGTTTTGTTTCTCGCCAATTTTCCTTGTTTTTTGTTGATTAATGCCAATTTTCATTAAGACGGAGTTTTTTGTAAGCTGAGATATTTATTTTCATTATTCTTGATGTTTCCTTGACCCGATTGGCGCAGTGAATACAGCAATGGTCTATTACGCCGGAGGGTATGGGTTCGAGAAAATTATGATGTGATGAATATTTTAATTTTCTACTGACTGGGTGATAATTTATCCATAGCATGTATGCATTTACAAATAAAAAAGTATGTTTAAGTATGTCCATCAGTTGATAGATGGCGTTGTGTTAAATGTCCAGGAATATTTATTTATTTATTATTCCTTAATAGTTAATGATGCTTGGTTTAGTAGTCTTGGAAAGTTGGAGATGTTATTACCCCGTAGCTCTGAGAGCACGTAAAGTCGTTGGTCGTACCTCTGATCTCGAGCTTTATGAAAACTTTTGTGGTTATTTAAATTTAAATCATAAGAATTGCGGTATTTTCTATATTTGGTAGTGTTTTATTTTTTATAGTTAGAACAACGTTTTGTAAAGGATTAGAAAGATCTCTAACAAACATGTAAGCCGGGAAGGGTCAGTTTCAAATATCAATAGAAAATCACAATAAAAACTATTACAGCAAATATTTTCCTTAAGAAATAGTAATTCGCATCAGGGTACGGTGCCCCGAGGGGAAATGAAAGGATGACGTGATTTCCGGCGAGTTTCCGACCTGCGGCAGACAACATTGATTTTATGAAGAAAACCTTATATTTTTACAATATAGTTTTATTGATATTGTCTTCGTAAAAACTTACACACGTTTTTAGAAACAATACTTATGGACTTAAAGCATGTTTTTAAAAGTATGATGTAAATGAGTTAAACTAAATTATAAAATTAATAAAATAGTATTTATTGTGAATTTTTTAACGAATTTTTCATATTAAATAAAATACTTTTTTAAATCTTGTAATGTATTAAATTTTAAATGTTTCCTTACACAATACTATGGTTATTTCTTATAATGCGAAGCATGAACACGTACTCTTTCAAAAGCCATGATATTTACTTCCGAGTGTGTACAATCTGTCACTTTTTTGAGGCTTTTTTTCAAACGCAAAAAATCGTGCTATAACTTATTTTAAAAGTGTGGTAGTAAGGTAAATATGTATTAATTACATTTTTAAATTGTCATGCGACAGGCAATCAAAAGAATAATGCCAATATTTTTTGAAAATATCACAAATGCAAACTCTCTCAGAAGTTTCCATAATAATTCATTTTCCTTTGAAGTTCTTTTTCGTGAAAATCGAGTCATTGATATAAGATACTTAAATAAGTCCATAACATCAAGTTACTAACATAAGTTGTTCTTTTGATGTGCTTTCGAAATAAACTTCAAATTAACATAAGGACGTTGTTTATATTTCTATATTCATAGGTTTTATTATTAGCTTCTTCTTGCGGTTTCTCTTGCCTATTTACTATTATTATTAGACACGTGTTTAAATTGTAAAATGTTTTATTAAACAGGTGTTAAATCAATGGCAAAATAAGTTTTTGATAATCTTTCAAATTTGTATAAGAAGATAGGATTAGCTTCTGTCTCGCATTAAATTTGGGGTCACTTCAAGACGGCAAGGGTTCTGCGACAGTTTGCTGTTGTGGATGTTCATGGGCTGCGGTCAGTCACTTAACATCAGGTGAACCGCATGCTAGGTCGTAACACAAAAACGTCGCAGCTGTCACATTTATAAAATTGGAATTGGATAGATTGCTAGCCTGTGCATAGGACAACGCTTTTACGGGTGCAGGTTTCGTAATGACTTTTGTGAGTTATATTGACCTTCATTAATTAAAAAATGTTATGGTGGTAACTTAAAAAATGACTATTCATAAGTACTTTGTAAAAAAGTTTACATGAATAAAAATATATTCTATTCTATTCTATTCATCTTTAAAATTTTAAAACTCCTTAATTTGACCTCTTTAGTTCTCACACGGTCTGTACTCTAGTATTTAACATCACGTAGCATGTTTACATAATTATGTTCTCAATTAAATTCGCACTCGAAACGTGAATTACCGAGAACAAACAAATTGAATAAATTTATACGGCCGGGGCGCGGTTTTATCAAGAGTTTATTAAAACTAGTTACTGCTGGCGGCTTTGCTTGTGTTAATTTTTGCGTTAGTTTCCACATCACCTAATGTGAATAGCAAATGTGTCGTTGTATTTTTAAATATATTTAAATTCTAAATATTTATTAAAGAATCATATAGTGTTTGAAGAAAATTAACAAATTAATAATGTATGTATTATGTAAACGAAACAACATTATTTTATGATTAAAATTAATTAATTTTATTATTGAAATTATTTTTATGAACATTTGAATCCGTCAAAGGTAAAAAAGGACGACCTGTTTTTCTTTCTTTTCAATTGATGTAACATCCCATGTACTCACATTACAATTGAATAAGTGATTTATTTACAGTATTTTTATTATTTATTTCATGTGTCAATTACGCCCCAACAACTGATTTAATTGACACATAAAAAGGCAAACATATTCCAAGTTACAACTCTAATTTATAATCTCAATAATTATATATTATACTTAACGATATGATTTCGTTTATTGATATCTAAACGCGAGCGAAGCGGATAAAAAAACAAAGGGAAAATTCAGCTGTAGCTACCAAAATATTGTAAAACATCACTAATGACATACGTCCATTAATTGTATCTCTTCATTGATGACACAAAGACTATGTATTTAACATTACATCACGATTAAGCGTAATTGTTTCCCGAAATTAAATTCGCACTCAGACGCGAAACAAAGAACAAACAAATTGAATTAAATAATGAGCGTAGCGCGGTTTGCGTTGTCTGTGGTAATGCGGACCCGTCATTGAGTTATATGAGCATTTAAGGGCTAATTATTATAGAATTATATTAACTAGGTGAGCCTCTGTTGCTACAATGAATGAATGGAATTATTATTGTGCTAGCTTCCCGATCGCTTTACTGGGAAATTCTGTTTATTCGATGCGCGACTAAACTACGAAATTCTGTTTTTTCGATGCGCGCAGTGTGACATTTTGGTCAACGCTATTTCCATAAACAACTATAGAAAACTCTAGGAATGAATTACCTCAGTTGAATCTTCAGCAATCAGACGTTGTATTAAATTTTTAATGTTTTTTAAAAAAGTTTACACCCTGTATATGTATGTTTTGAAATTGTTAATTAAGTCTCCGATGCACTTTTCTTTTCCATCTTCATCATTTCAGATTTGCTCTGAAAGTTCACTTAAAAACTAAACCGTAAAGTGAAAAAAGGAAATGTTTTCTTTCGTAGAAAGGAAGAATAAAGTTCAAAGAAAATTATGTCATTAAATCGGAATGCATAACATCCATAGAGCATAAAGGAGTATAGACAGTTCGTACGCCAGTATGAGCCATAGACTTTTTCTTATATTTAACCTATGTCTTATTGTAAATCATCTATACTAGTATTATAAACCTGTAGAGTTTGTTTGTTTGAATGCGCTAGTCTCAGGAACTACTAGCCCTATTAGAAACATTGTTTTAGTGTAAGATAGCGCATTTATCGAGAAAGGCTATAGGCTATAGACAAAAATTGTGCAAGTCTAGAAGACTTCAAAAATTTAAAACATTTCCCTACTAGAATGCCCTGTAATCTTGAAATATCTTCAATTTGCTAATCAAAGATATAGTTAACTAAAGATTTCAATATTTTTTACTCTTAGAAAAGCCTTATACCCTTTTTTTATAAATAATCTGAAAACATTATCACTATTGATCTTTCCATGAAACATCTACCGATATTGTCACGTCAACCTGCGCGCTCTGTACCTTTATAAAGTCTACTTTTAAACCGCATTCAATCCTACAAGCAGAGCTTAGCAAATCACAGAAGTTCCTATTGCCAACGACAATTGTGAAGTCTTAGAAGAATTTAGAAGTTCGCTATTGAGTTGTAGAAATTCTCAGAAAGGTTTTAAAACGTTGAACTAGCCTTTGACTTACTTTAGTTGAGTTTAGCTTGCTTTTTATCATTTAATTTGAGATCTTATTTCTCTTTGAGCTGTACTCTAACTAATAATTTTGAATCGTTGGAGTTTATTATACTTCCTTCAGTATGGAAAATAAGATTATAAAGTATCAGAAAGTATAGCATCAGAATTATTTGATTTTTGATTTATATACCTATTTTAGGCAACATAATGCTAAAATACAAGATCTTGAACAATTCCAAAATGAACACACTTACGCGAAAAATTTCGAAATTTATCTTAGATGGATCTTTATTGTAAACCGTGGTTACAATCAAACCTATTTATTATTATTTCCTAGTCTATAAAAGCTCTGTGTTTACTCAAATTCAGACGTACTCGTTATGTGACGTCATTATAGTTGAGTACCACGTGCTCGAATGTCGCTCCAATGACAATGTTTCAGAGCTAATTGATGACAAACCTGCACTAACGACTGTATATAATTCTACCTAATGTCTAGAAGGCTTTGCTACATGGAGTTACATAACAGATGCTCCACTTACACCCGTATTCTAAGAAGTTAAGTAAAATTATACTTCCACTCAGGGTACGACATATTCAAAAAACACAAATTTCAATCGAAAATTAATGATTGCAATAACATAAAAATACAATATTTTATTAATAAATAGATCGAAGCAACGGATTGAGCTAAAAAAATATTCTATTCTAAGAAGTTAAGTAAAATTATACTTCTACTCAGGGTATATTTCAATCGAAAATTCATGATTGAAATAACATAAAAATACAATATTTTATTAATAAATAGATCGAAGCAACGGATTGAGGTGTTGAATTTTCTACTCCGAAATTTTCTTAATGTGAGTGGACATGAGTTTTTTTCCGACTCAGAATGTAAATTTTCGTTGACAGAGGTTGAGTGAAGTTGAGGTATGCTCGAGATACGTATTAGGATACGGGTGTTAATCTTTGATAGGTCACCATTTAGTTGCAAACAAAAGGTTTTCGTGGTTTGTAAAGGGACGAGAAAAAATGTATCGTTAATTGGTGAATAATATAGACGTTAAGCCCATTTAAATGCTTGACGCTCTTAAAATAAATTGAAAACTAACCCACAATGCAAAATTCGTACGATAGATCATTGTTAATTTCTGTATCATATAAACATTATTTTTTTTTATATTGCTCCATAACATGGTAAGTAAGAATATATATTTAAAAATTTCTTCAGTAAGATGTTTTTCCTTATTTAGAAAAGTTGTTGTAGAATGTATTATGTTCCCTCAAATACCTCTTGATTTTCTCATGTTTCCTGACCTTATCTTAACCTATGACAGAATATTAATCACGGATTAAAATGTCAGAGCGCGTCTATATATAACATATGTTATTAATAGATACTTAGAACATCAAACGCATCGGTCTCAAGAAACATGATAGTTTTGCTAATTAAATACCTGTTTTCTTGGTCTACTAGTTGCATGTGTAACTCTACATTCAAAGATGGGGTCATCATGGGGTCTTATGTTGGAATCTCGGGTTAGATCAAAAAAATAATTATTCGCTTTTGTATAACCACGTTGCAGTAAATAAGTACAAGATTCATTGAAGATTTAAGAGAGAAGATTTGAGTACAAGTTAGGACATTGAGATCAGGTTGCAAGGTTTGAGGACTGTTAGGAAAATTTGAGTATTGGTTGGAATGAAATGAAATGATTTATTATCACTTAAATGCAATGTGCCTTAGGTGTACAATATTATGAACAGGATACACTCAGAATATCTATAATTAATTACAGTTTTTACAATTATCATAATTATATGTTCAAGCTATAATTAGTGGTAAATAAAAAAAAATATGAAAATGTAAATGACGTTATAAAAGTACCTCGAAGGAAGCCGATTTAAAAAATAACCATTTGGACTTTGACTTTAACTTAACTATCTTGGTACAATATTTTATTCACATCCATTCAGGCACTTTGCATGATTGAGTAACATTCACATTTCTAACAAAAGCACGTTGCACGTTATCCAAATTTAACGGCTAAAATATCCGATGTTCAAGCCATAGCAGCTGTCCAACATGACAACATGATATGGTCTGCCTGCGAATATCAAACAATTTCCATTATAGGTTTGGTTTTGGTTTGCAATTATGTGTACAATTGATACAATTCGTTTTGTAGTACATCGTATAATGAACATATTTTTATATTAATTACATTTATCACAATACTTAATAACTTATATCACGCTCTGACAATAATTACGTCTTCTTTACACCGAAAAAACAAGAGAGAGTCCAAAAACGCGGCAATCCGCATTGGCCAATCACAATGCGGGATTGCCTTTTAATCGTCGAACTTGCAATAGCTGGCCAGTCATTTAAGGCACGTTACTGAAAATAAGGTTTTAATGTAAATTTAAGAAAACAAATGAATAATTAAAGCAAAATAGCTAACATATGTCATACAGGTACGACGATAACACTATAACTCTAGTTATGCGGAGCTTAATATAAATAATAACTAATATTACAAAAGTTTGTGAGGATGTATGTTTGTTAATCTTTCACGCAATATGAAACATATATAGATGTATATATGTAAGTGTTCAGAATAATGTACGGCTACTTTTAATCCCGGGGTTGGACCAAAAGGTGTGCCCCGTGTGGCGACGGGTAAGAATACATGTGTCGCCACCCCATTCTACCCGAGGGTGTCGTAAGAGGCGACAGAGGGTAATTCTGTAGCAGCACCTTCAGCTACAAAAGAGAGGGAGCCGAGCATAGCAGGATAGGGCCAAGCTGGCACCGGTGTAATTACCACCCCCCCAGCAGAAAACCGGCGTGAAGCAGTATTGCGCTGTGTTTCGTACGGTGAGCGGGTGTCCGGAGGCCTGTATTCCCTACCCATTCCTCTCCCGTCCTGTTCTAGTCCTCTCCCAACTTCCTATCATTAATCCTCTCCTCTTATCCCCTCCTCTTCCTTTAAGGTGGCGCGGCATCTGCGACAGTTTCCTGTTGTGGATGTTCATGGGCTGCGGTCAGTCACTTTACATCAGGTGAACCACATGCTCCGCTTGCCCGCTGTTGCATAAAAGTGCGGTACACCTGGTTTTAAGTAAATTGTATCTGACATGCCAATCAAATCGATCCATAAGCAATATCATAGATCCTTCAAGACATAAAAAATATAAAACAATACATTGTGTTACGTTCGGGACGCGGTTCAATTTTACAGCGGTAATAAAATAAAAGTGATCGTAAAAAATATTGGAATGAAACTAGATATGAATGGTGTGTTTTAATATTATCAGTCCAGTATTGGATAGATGAGCGGTGGGACGTTTATTCAAAATTTAATTAATTTCATGGTATACTTTATACTTTGTATTGATACTTCTTGATGGAATTGCATATTACTTTTATATAAAGACAAACATATTTTTATACTTTCAATTCCACTATATTAACACTTTTTACAATAATTTTTTTTTAAATTTTAACTCCCTGACGACGATGTACGAAACCGGTCGTGTTTAAATAAATAAAACGTTATTGCAAAGTGTTCATATAGTGGAATTGAATGTATAAAATGTGTTTGTCTTTATATACAAGTGCAACGGCTTGTGTTTTACGCCGTGATTCTTCCTCGTTTCTGAACGTTCACGCGCAATTCGCTATGATTGGTCGCCGCGGTTTTTGGTTCTCGCGCGCCAAACAACGACGCTTTCAAGAAGCGTAGAATATAGACAATTTACGTCCGTACGCGCGCGCTAGTATTTCTTTGTGTTATAAAATTTACCTATTGTTCCTCTCCTTTTTGTTTTATGTACTATATTTTAATTAAACTCTTTTAACAAATACAAGTTAGTTTCATGGGGTTAAATATAGATACCTGCACGGTCATAAAATTGAGTTTAAGAAACAACAAAATAAAACATTTGAGATAACAGTACTACAACAATATGTAAGATTTTATTTTAAGTTTCTACTAGCTGACCCGGCGAACTTCATACCGCCATTTTTGAATGTGACGTATTTGACAGTCAAGACCTATTTGTATGGAAAAATATAATAGTGGTTTTTTAATATTTTATTCACAATTTCTTCATAATTTCTAACCGTTTTAACCTTCCCTAATCTACGAATATTTCAAGACTAAAATTAGTCAAATCGGTTCAGCCATTCTCGAGTTTTAGCGAGACTAACGAACGGAAATTGATTTTTATTTATATAGTTGTGTGCACCTTATAAACAGTTTTCATTTCATTTCATCTATTATTTAGTAATTATTATACACGTTATATCTTCATCTCATTCTATTCCCGTTTAATAACATTCATGAATTCCTAAGACTTTAATTCGAGCATAGCAATTAGGTTTTTTTTTTTTTTTTTTTTTTATGAAAGATAGACAGACGTTTGACCGCGATCCCACCTGGTGTTAAGTGGTGATGCGGTCTAGTTGGTGGCACGTCTGTCTAGAAGGAGCCTATTCACTCTTGCCTTGAAAAGAGCCAAATTATAATCGGGCGGAAAAATAGAGGCGGGGAGAGAATTCCACATCTTAGCCGTTCGAATGAGGAATGACGACGCAAGACTCCCGCCAGCTGTACTTAATAAAGATTTCCGATCTAAATTGAATTAACGCTCGGTGTAATTAATTTCACTAGAAACGTTACAGCTTCATTGTGAATTTTAATTAGGATAATATAATCGCACACGTAAATACAGCGGTTTGGATGTTTTCTCAATCGCGCAATGGTTACTGAAATTACGTAACACAGAATATTATTTTACTAATTGTAGTAATCGTTATGGAAACAAAACATAATTATATTTAGGTACAATTTACCTCTAGTCCAAGTCTCTTACGGCCGCTTTTAATAATGTATCAAAGATTATAGATAGCTTGTTATCTCAGATTATATGACGTAAGATTGACAAAGTCATAGCAAAGGCTATCCATAGAATCAATGTAAGTGCAAGTAGATAGATTTGTATCACTTAAGTAATCAAAACAAGGGCTAGATAGAATATTGAAAACGGCCGTAAGTCGGTCTTCTGTCTTTTTAAAAACAGAGTTTAACCTTTTTTAAATCTTTTTTGCGAGATTTTTGAACATAGAATGATTACGACAATCTCATTGTATCTATACTATTTAACCATAGCACACTTAAACTAATTATTATTAATCTTAAGGTTAAAGTTACACATTATCTTTTTTATCTATGATGTTCTTCTGTACTTTTGTAGAGATAAATAGATTATTTTTCTTTCTTCTTTTCTTTCTTTCTTTCATCCTAGCTGCATCCGAATTTGGATCAGCTAGTATGCTCTGGAATACATATCAAATAAATTAAGTTGATGTTTGTTTATTAGCCTACTTAGACCACCTTATTTTGAGTGGAAAATCTTTCTTTAAAACACCGCCTATTTCATTTTGGAATTTCTTATTTTATTATATTTGCTTGTTAATTATTTCTACTCTACATTAGGTAGCCTGGAAGAGATCGCTCTGTAGCGATAAGGTTGCATATTGCACATGTGTATTTCCATTGTTATTGTATTGTCGTTTATGTATTGTGTGCAATAAAGTTATATTTATTCATTCATTCATTCATTTTTGTTGTATTGGTGGTGGTTTTAAAAAAATAATTTTTTCTTTCTTCTTTTAAAAATGTTTTTGTTTCACGCATTTATAAAGCGACTAGAACAAAACGGAAGCCTCAATAATTAGAAATCGTAAACGGCTTAACAGAAACTGAAATCCGATCCTCCATTACCGATAATAAAAATTGTGGAAATAAGTCGTGATCCGATTAAAGCGTTCATTTTTCACACTAGCTCGTAAGCCGGTTATTCATTTAAACGTTTGCGGCGTTTATTAATTTGTATGGAATTGGAAATTATGATGAAAAGTTTTCATATTCGTGTGGTCGTTTGAAGTTGTATCAAAAATTATAATCAATTCGACGGCATATCCTTATCTATACTTATCACTACATAGTATAAAACAAAGTCGCTTTCTCTGTCCCTTTGTATGCTTATATCTTTAAAACTACGCAACTTATTTTGATGCGGTTTTTAAATAGATAGTGATTTAAGATTAGGTATGATAACATTTATTGATTAGTGGAGAAATACTGTTATCTTTGAGGTTTCTAACGTGATGTCGTTAATTATCATTTCTTTTTCCGCTTACATTGGAAACGCAGGATGAACCCTACGATTTATCAAAATAATGTACTAATTTTAATATAGAACGTTCTCGGTTGTTCTGTAGTGTATTTAGTATCGCTATGTCGCTAGTATACTAATAAATCTGTAGAGAGTTCAATTCTGTACATAAAATATATTTCCAAAATTACTATCAAGGGGTGATTAGGGATCGATACTGATGTTAAAAATGCAATGAATAAAATTTTAAAATGTTTGTCAGTATGTCTGACTGTCTGTCTATATAACCGTTATAGAAACAAAACCTACTCAATGGATTTTAATCAAACTTGGTACAATTATTTTTCATACTCCTGAGCTGGTTAAAGTGGTTAAGGTGGTTAGCTAGTTAGTTAGAGAGGTTAGTTTTCACCACACACGAAGTTACGTAGAATATCGTTCAGAAAAGACTCTCTCGTCTTGTCTCGATTCAAATGTCGTCTCGTTGAGTGTGTAAAGCCGCGTTTACGGTAAGATATACATTTATAATATAGTTATGTCTAGTATAGTATTATATTATCTGTGGTTATGTATTATAAATGTGTAAGTCGTGCAAATATAGTGTTATAAATGAATAAGATATCTTCACAGTTATTAATAGTTTGCGTAATATCTGTCAATTTTAGACGCAACCCATAAACATAATGCTCGAGTGGATGTAATGGCGTCTCCAACATGTTTTCTGTATTCTATGTAAATGTTATGGGATAAACGTATATCATAATAATATACACTTACGGATCATTATCTTCGTTATTCACAAGACATGGACATTTCAAATGGATCGACGTCGCCAGGGTAGCGACAATATGCGTCTACATATTACTTGAATTGCTGGCGTGTAAGTTTAGGTCACGCGTATTTCGCCACCTCAGTCGACTCCATACCAACATTAGGTAATGTAAAAAGTAAAAAAGTTTATTTGGACATAAAATCATTGTTTACAAGTTATATTGTTCCAAACTAGTAAGCAGTGTGTTTCGGCTGCCAGAGCCTTCTCCCAGGAATGTGGATACAGGTTTTATTTATGTCTATGACATTAATGTAAAAGAAAAGAAAAATTAAGCTTAAAAATCTGATGTTAGTAGTAATGTTAGTGGCTTAATGTCCCTTAATCGATTGGAATTAATTATAAAATGTACGGTACAAAGAAATATGTATCATTGAAGATCAAGTCTATTAATAATTCCCCGAACAACCCACACCAGCTTTACCAGAAATGTAAAGTTGAATACTATATAACTGATGGTTAACTTTGAGAGATACTATTACTTGAATATGATGAATATCATTATGTACCTCCGTTTTCATTAGACTGATATTGATAGCTAGTATCGTGTAGGTATGTGGATATCACGAATTAGTAGCGGCTAGAGAACCCGCATCAAAGTTCAGAAACACAGAATGGATATTGACCAATTCTTGGCATTGTAAAATTATTCAAAAAACTTTGTTTATAGTGTAAAATATTTAGATGATTACTAAGTATAGTAAACTTTGTTCAAGCTTAATTTTTAGGGTTGTATAACTAAAATTAATTAACTAGGACATTAATAATTATTATTAAACATGGATAATTCATTCATCATCATCATTATCTGCCTTTGACAGTCCACTGCTGGACGAAGGCCTATCCTAAGGCACGCCACTGAGCCCAGTCGTCAGTTCCTTAATTCATACAGTTAATATTCATACAGTTTCTGCTATACATACTCATCCTATCCCATACCAGAACAATTTCAAATTTCAATCACTGAATCAATATGCCGTATAACAATGTATTAGGTTACAACACAATTACACCGCAGAGCCTTCATATTTCAGTAATCGAATTTTGTACACTCCTCAATCAATCCTTATTTGATATATCGTCACATCGTGACATATTTTGTGATGCCACACAGGTATAGCAAACTTGAAGGAGTCGTTTGCACAAATAAATTTTAAAATTAAATATTACATATTCCTGGACATTACCAGAACGCCATGTAGTCCCAAAATAAGCAAGGCTTGTACTATCGAAACTAGATAGCTGATAGACATACTTAAACATACTTTTTTTATAAATACATACGCACATAATAACACCCAGAAAAACCCACATCCTCCAGCGCAATAGACCATTGCTGTATCCATTGCGCTAATCGGGTCGTCAATCTTGGTCAAAAATCTTGTGTAATGTTGGCTTTCCGCTATGAATTAGACCCCGAGTTAGCAGATTCTCTCATTGAAGGGCTGAAACTGTCATTATAATTAAATTACTAAAACTTTCGTATGTTTAAAACCTAGAAAAGGCATTACAACTTTCTAAAAGGCCGGCAACAAACACCCCTGGTGTAGTAGGTGCTAATGGACGGCGTTTATCACTTATCATCAGGTGGGTCGCCTGCTCCTTTGCTTCTTTATTCTTTAAAAAAGTCTAGCAATGCTTCAATTTGTGATTACGCTTATCAGAGACAATGTAAGATTTTCATTTAGGTCTTTTCACAAATAAAGACGTGACACGTATAAAAAATTCCATAAAGCGATTTAGTTCTTCCAAAAAAATAATTTTAAACACTTATTATTGTGTGTCGATTTGTGTTTTTTGTCGTTGTGTCGATTTATTTGAGCCAGCAACAAACTTGTTCCTGCTTAAAGCTCAAGCCTTAAACAAATTTGTTCATGCTTGAAGCTCAAGCCTCCAGCACCGTGTGTACCAAGCTCGATCAAGTTGACTCCGCGCCTCGATAATGAGATCAATTTATTTTCCATCGATATTTCCTAACCGAATGATTCTCGCCTCGCTGCCTTCTACAGTAATCAGATTAATCTGTAAAAATATACGTTTGTGTATCTTCTGCTATTGGGATGCTGTTGGAATGGATTTATTGAATCGATAGCGTTGTTTGATGTTTGGTTATTGAGCAGTGAAATTTTACGCCATTCCATTATTATCCTACTAATCTATACTAATATATATACCTGAAGAGTTTGTTTGTTTGAACGCGCTAATCTCAGGAACTACTGGTCCGATACGAAAAATTTTTTTAGTGGTAGATAGCACATTTATTGAGGAAGGCTATAGGCTATATATCATCCCGATATTCCCAAGGGAGCGAAGCACTTGGGCGCAGCCAGTATTACATATGTGAAAGTTTGTGAGGATGTATGTATGTGTGTTTGTTACTCTGTCACGCAAAAACTACTGGACGGATTTAGATGAAATTTGGTACACACATAGGTAAATGACACAAAGGCTACTTTTAACCCCGGAATTCCCACGGGATCAGTTGTTGCGCTGGTGAAACCGCGACGATGCTGGTGTAGTATAAAACAAAGTCACTTTTCGCTTTCTGTCCCTATATGTACTTAGATCAAAAAACTAGGCAGCGGATTTACCTTCTTTTTCTGATGTGTTTTTATTTTTATTAACATGTTTATATGTTTTTATTAATTTGCATGATATAGTACACGCCAAGCCGGAGTGGGTCGGTGGTTTTATAAAGAGACATTCCCTTGCCAAGAATGGTGAGTCTTTGAAAACAAAATTTATAATTTATACAGATGCTACGTTGGCTTCAAGATCAGGAAGGAGTAAGGAAAATAATTGTTAACATAAAGTCAAGAATTTTTGACGTAACATATAGTTTGGCTTCTATTTCTAGAATCCTTCTCCTATCAGGCTACGCATTCGGTTCCGACCAGCCATAATCGTCTGCAATAGACGCAAGGGCCCATAAAATTTCTATAGATATAATAAAATTCCTGTTTCAAAGGAATAAACCGCAGGACAGCAAAACCATAAAATATATGACCTGCAACGTCTAAAGACTAATGTGTCTGTCCTTTAATGCAGCGTGTTAGAAGCTCTTAGAATTACTCATTAGAATGCTAACGAACTTGTGGTTTTATCGGCTTCTAAACGTTTTGTTATGGTTTAGCCCAGAGATTCCAAGTAGAAAAAAAGACATATTTATTTCGACACATATAATACCCATTATACAATCACATACAACCAAAAAAAAGACGATAGAAGACATAAAAAAGAAACAAATAGAATCTCTTTACTTACTTGTATTTAATCTTATCTTTCTTCAATTATATTCTTGTATATTGTGTAATTTGTAACTGTTATTTATGTATCTAAATTATGTGTCGAAAAAAAATGTTTTTTTTCTTTCTTTCCTTCAAACTAAATAAATATGAGTCTGGCAGTGAAGTTCTGTATGGTAAGTAAATGCGTGCCGAAAATGAAAAACTGTCAAAGTCAAAATGTTTATTTTCCAAATTGGCCTCTGCTAGGGCGCTTTTAGAACGTTACATTTGCATAATACATATATATATATATATATTTATTTATTTACTACTGATTCGGAAAGCTGTCTCTACCGAGAAGAACCGGTAAGAAAGACGAGTAGTTGCTCTTTTCAAAAATTAATAAAAATGCTAATTTTCAGTAGTTCCCAAATTCAGCTTCTCCAAGTTCTAGGTTCAGAAAGAGAAAATGCCGTCCCCCGTTCACTATTGGTTTATATCGTCTTCATTATGTTAGCAAAAAAATAAACCGTTGTTTTTACATCTACCAAAAATTTGTCACCTTTTCAATTAAATTTCCTGTTATTTGAATTTGCCACTCGGGAATGAGCCCCGGTTTGCCCACTCCCCACTAAATATAAGCCTTCAGTGGCTCACAAATCACTTTACGATAGATGAATCACTTTCTTATACTTAAAAAAAGCTTATAAACGTCTTCTTTCTTTAACAGGTACGTGTCAGCGGAGGGTGAGTTCAACTTTCAGGATTTAAGGACAAAAGAGTCGGCGTTATAGCGCTCCTTTCTACTTCCAGCGCACAGTTTGGGAATCCCGAATTTAGGTCCAGTTCCTATAAAAGACGAAACCATAGTATAACGAATCGTTCTCATAATCGATCTTATAAACCAATCGGCACCAAGTTTTAATTGTTATGTTAACGCCACGTTTATTAAAGATACACTTTAGATATACTTAGTATATTGTACTGACCGTAAGTAAAACGACTCGTTTTATTTTTATAGGAACTGGGCATTAGTCATTCTTTAACTTCATTTATTGGATAAGTTTTAGGCTTCAGACAAAAATATTGACATTTTTATGATAAAAGTCAACCAATTCGTCACGGTATGTACCATATTTTTGGAACCTATTTAACTCTTAGATTAGGACAAAGAGAAGGACTAAGGATACTTTTGATTCGAGAAATCCCACGGAAAGGGGCTATATACGCGGATTGAAACCTCGGGGAGTAGATAGTGAGTAAATAAAAAATACACAATCCAATTTTTCTTTGAAAAAAGATATTTTATGTATATAGTCTACACAGGTCTACAAAGTAGTGTATGTAAAATGGTCTACCATAGTAATTGGTATAGATTATTTTAAATTAAATATTAACGTGTTTAGAGCATCCATTTATCATTTATTCCGAGCTAATATAGTCTTAAAAGGAACCCGTTTCGACACGGTCCAACAAACAGCTTATTTGCGTGAAGCACTCTGTCCTCGAGAGAATATTGTGAGCCTGTTACCGTCAGACCCTAAACTCTTAAATATAAAGGACTGGTTGTAGATAGGTTACTTTAGTGTTGAATGTAATAATCCGGTTATATAATGCGAAAGTTTCAAAATTAACACAAATGGAATTAAAACATTGTATGGTGAAATGGATAAATTATGAAAGGAAACCTTTTCTTTATATGCTTACTAGCTCTTTTCTCCTAACTGCTCTTAGTGAATGACTGATTCTACATCAGCCATATAGTCATACAAACTAATTACGATTCAAAAGAACTAGTATTAATGTATTTGAATAGAGATTTGAATTAATTTCAATATTTTTCTTTATGTTACTCATCGGTATTCGTATTTTGCGTTCGCATCTAAAAATACTTATTTTCTTATTAAAAACACTACAGTATGATAATAATATATACATTTCAATCTTTATTTATGCAGTTATAGTTGTCGATTGTAAATAATGTATATGTCCATCATTTTGAACAGAGCAATTACTTCAGTTACTGGCCGGTTGTGCTCGGTAAACGGTTTCGAATCGATTTTAAAATACCCTACCAGAGATTTGTATGTGGCATTACAAAAGAGCTTATTAAAGGCCAATTTGACAACGATTTACGAATTTTGTAAACTATCAAATTATTTTATTAAATTTTCATAATATAATTTCTTCTCCTTACCATGTCACAATAAATTATTACCTAAATTAAACTCACAAATAGGTAAAGTGCATAATTGCAAAGTTGGGTTAAGTTAGCAAGTGATACTTTACCCGGGCAACTTACATAAATATAAAACTTTGTTAATTTCGACATTTATTGGCTAAAACTTACAGGTCTGTGTCTACAGACCGCTGCATAGTTCATATTAGAGGACTTTAAATAAATTATAGAGATCGTAAAGTACCGTCGTACTAAATTTGTATTTGTGATATAAAAATCGCATATTTTTAATCTAGATTGAAACTATCTTTTTGTCAAATATGAAAACATCTAAACTAAAAACTGCTTGATTTTTACACTAATATTATAAAGTGGAAAACTTTGTTTGTTCTCAAAAACTACTGGATCAATTTTAAAAATTCTTTCACCGTTCGAAAGCTACATTATCCACGAGTAACATAGGCTATACAATATTATGCTAGGAAAGCGAAGCCGCGCAGAACAGCATACATAATATAAGTAGACTTTTTTATTATGTTGTTAAGTTATGAAATCAATACCTTCTAATTGTGTAACAGGATATTCTTTCCTGGCAAATTTAAAGGTCCATTCTATTTAATATTTAGCTATTTTTGGCCTAATTTGGGCCGAAATTATTTAGACACTAACACATAATAATTATATATTTTCTCATCTCAAGGGTCTACTGAAGAACGGTCTGACATGGTGACATTTGATGAAAGGTCTTTGTGAAATTAATTGGAAACTATGAAGCAATTTTACGTATAGGTGGACCTACATACTTGAATATATTGTAGTGTAAACAATTAATTGTTAGATACTAGATTCTGCCCGGGGCGCCACTGGCGTTTTGAGGCTTATAGATCAATAAATATTATGCTCCCACTCAATCCAGTGAATCTATACTAATATTATAAAGAGACAAGATTTATTTGTATCGAATAGGCTCTCTTCGAAACCCGAGGAAGAAAAAAGGATGTATATACGGGTGAAACATGTTAATGAATATTATTAAAAAAACATTTCTATACTCCAACAAGACATACATTACATTGATTTTATAGAATTTTATTAATTAGAAGAGAAAATTCACATAAAAGGTAAACAGTAATGTCTGTAAGTATGAAAAAGTTGTTATCGGACAACTTTTTTGAATTATCATCGGATAATTCAAATATAGTTTATCTTAACAAAACTTCATAAGCGAATATTGAGATCGAGTGCAAAGATAAGCGAAATCGGTTACGAAGATAGTGGGATAAAATAGGCGATTTTCATATGAATATAGGTGAGTGTTGTATCAAATGAAAGGTCTGGATTTAAACATTACAACGCGAAGTCTAGCTCGGAACGAACTACTAGTTATTAGTTAATAGTACAGTGCCAATGGTGCCCGTTCCCCTTAAAAAGTTTAAGACATTATATCACAAATTACTAAAAATATAAAATGATCCCTAATAAATAAGAATTATTAATTTTGCTTATAATTAGCTTTTTACTATCATCTTCATTAGTTTGATCAAAGGTTTTTTGCGCTGATTTTTGTTACTAAGAAATACTAACGGCTCTTAAGTATATCCACAGATAAAAAACAAAAAGTGCTAGCTAATTTGGTTTTGATGCTATCTCTCTATCCTCGAGGACTTGAGGAACTTAATTTTCGCGGCTTTTCATTATCTTCATGTCAATACGGAAATACCTTGAAAACAAAATATTATCTGCGCGAATATACACGAATATTATACATTCGAATTGACAACTGTCGTCTTTTTGATGTTGATTGGTCATGCAGATGTTTTTCCCTCGGTCAAAAAGGTCTTGAGACCTTTTCTTTTATTTCTTGATAATCTTCATATATTCGGATGGTACTAAAAGTCCGTTTAACATAAATATACTTGAAATGAAATGAAATGAAATGAAATGAAATGAAAACACTTTATTGCTTATTAAAAGTACAAAACAATAAAAAACTAGAAAAATACTATACTTGTATATAGATCAAATATCAATAATTACACAGGTTATAAAATTTGACTTTGATTTCAAAGCATTAAATTTCAATTCTCTAGGTCGTAATTAGACGAAAAATAAATATGGCATTAAAAGTTTTCTTTTCTATTTAGGAAATCGCTGGAACGATATTTTTCAAAATCTGTGGTTTTAATTTTTAATTGGAAATCATTCAAATAAACTTTGTTTTTGATGATAATTAGGCAGAAAATCATAAAATAAACTTTAGGACAAAAACGAAAATTTTTTGTAGAGTTGTGTCATCTTTGCGAGAACTATAATAATAAGATATAAAAGCAATATCAATGATATTTACTTAACATTACGTTAGCAATGCGTCTAGACTCCCAAAAGAAATCATAATACCTTTCATTTATTGTATGTGAAAGCTTTGATTTTCTTTGTTGTATATTTAAGAGATGGTTAATCAAAAACAGTCGAGCTTTGTAATTTTATTTTTGAAATAATATATGTTGTGCGGATTTTTCAGATGCCATATTTTTACAAGTGTATTTTCGGATTTTGCCATTTTTTAAAGCTTTTTAAATATTCTTCAAATAACTGCTGTGGTGTAACTAAATGTGTCAAATTACGCGGCTTCGCTTACGTGAAAGACAGTGCCTGTAGATGAATAAACAGTATCCTATCACGCAATCCATCTTATTCAGTTAATAGACAAAATATATACGAATTTTCATCAAAATCCGTTCAGTAGTTACGACGTGATTTACACAAACATCTAAACATATAAACATTCGCATTTAATGTTAGTAGGATAATTAAAAAAAACGAACGCAAATGCGGGAGAAACCCTTAATAAGTTGTTTTACAATTTAAATTAAAATTATTTCAAATCATCAATTTATATAAATTGTTTCTTCAACCTGCAGTTCAACTATAGCAAAGAAGCAAGTGGGTCACCTGATGTTAAGTGATCACCGCCGCCAATGAACACCTGAAACACCAGGAGTGTCGCAGGTGCTTTGCCGGCCTTTAATGGACATATACGCTCGTCTCTTGAATGCCCCAATGTCGAATTTGTTCGGAAATACCGCAGATGGAAGGTCAACTATTCATTCCTACTAGTTCAACTTTTAAGAGATTTTATAAAGTTGACCTGATGGGAATAAAAATTGGCAGTAGTTCAAACGTTGAGTTCAACTCATTTGAACTAGTGGGAGCTAACCAAATTCTATTTTTCATAAAGCAATATCAATTTCTAGAATTTTTCTTTCATTTGACAAATCTTGGCATTAGTCCATGTTTGATTTAATTGGTAATAAACGGCTAAATATGAGGCGATTTTGTTGTCGAGGGACTTATTTAAGATGCACGTTCAGTATTTTATACTCAAAACAAAAAAAAATTAAAAATATTCTGATCTAGATGGTGTCCTATAACATCTCTATCTATGGACTGCTTTAAAAAATGAAGCATTATATTATACTGTATATACTTATATTATAAATCTGAAAACTTTGTTTGTTTGTTTGAAAGTAATAGGCTCAAAAACGATTGGACCGGCTTTAAAAATGCTTTCACAAATCGAAATGTACATTATCCACGTTACTCGTAGCTTAGCTATATTTTTAAGGCTATATATTATGCTTCGGGAGCGAAACCACGCGGATCTGCTAGTAAAAGAATATTTTGTTTCTTAATAAAGTTCTATAATTTGAGAGTAAATTGATTACATCGTATTCCATTATGTAATAAATTTTACATATAACTAATGAATACGCGTTGATTGCCAAACTTTGTTTTAGACTTAAATTGCCCAATTTGGAATCTTATTGACGTAAGTGAGCATTTTATTCGATTAACTTTAAAAGTTTAATATAATAAAGGTTTAAGATTGCGTGTGATGAACTTTGGTTTGAATGGTACAATTAACATTCTAGACGTAAAAAGACGACCGCCTCTTTGGTTCAGTGGTTAGCGCGTCAGGCGTTTTAACTGAGAGGTGCCTTGGGTTCGACCCCGGTGGAGACGTGAAAAAAAATGTCTCAGTTTGGCAGGACAGACTATAATACGTATCTATAATAAACGTGGCGTTAACATAACTCCAAAAACGTGGTTCCATTGGGTTGATTAACCGCTCATTAATGAAAACGATTAGTATCTGTCTACTATCACGCTCCGTCGTTTATAGGAACCGAGCGTAAATGTAGGTAACATATACGTAATTTTCTAGGACAATTTAAGAAATTAAATCTTTCTTCTGTTAGAAACTGGGGTATTGGCTGATTCATTCCAAAGCAAGTCCAGTTTGAAATTTTCCGGAAAAAAATTGCAGTAATGATGATCTAACACAAAAAAATTAAATCAGATCAGTACTTCCTGAGACTTAATCGTTTAAACGAACAAATAAACTCTTCAGCTTTATACTATACTAGCGACCCGCCCCGGCTTCGCACGGGTGCAATGCTGATAAAAACCTTCCTCATGAGTTACTCTATCTATTAAAAAAAACCGCATCAAAATCCGTTGCGTAGTTTTAAAGATTTGAGCGTTCATAGGGACATACAACATGACACATGACAGAAAAGGCGACTTTGTTTTATACTATGTAGTGACGTATAGTTTTTCTCAGAATCATAAATAAATTATACAAGTTAGTTCGTAACTAAAAATCCTTTATAAACACTATTTCTAAAATACTTGAAAATGATGATAATTTAAAAGAATCTTGCACAATCAGAAACTAGTGTAGCACTCTTGTTCCTTAATCCTTATAATTTAGTGTCAGACCTCAGTTGCTAAGTGCTTGAAACAAATGATACTGTCTGTGTTACCTGCGGAGATAAATGTGAACACTGAATGCAATGCTGGGTACAAGTTACAATGAAAGATCTTGTAAATGTCGTACACATGTTTTACATAATATAATGTATTTAAAAATAAATAAAAATAAAATGCTTTTATTGTCATAAACCTGTTATAAAATTAATATTACATGAAAATGTTCGACAAAAGGAATTGCTCAGCATTCGCTGCCTGGCAGATCAGCGCCAAGCTGTTTTTCAGTCACGTCTGAACCCCTAAGATGGTATGCGGGAGTGGCTGACGCGTCCAGCCCCATGGAACTTGGCTCGATTTGCCGTCCCCTTTGCCTTGCCGCCCGCGTGCGGTGTATGCCTCGCACGCGCGCTTAGGGGCCTGTAGGTCTACCATGAACTCTATTGTAGCATGACAAGTTCCGGGCAGGTCACCGCAGGACAGAAGAAGCTTACTTTAGTCACGTGACCGCTAAACGGATTGAATCACGTGATTGCTTACCAGTCTTGTTTTTTAATGTTCATGGTACAAAATAGCAGGACAGTACAATTAACGGATTTAATTGACCTGCGTTAAGAGTTCATGGTAGGCCTACTGATTATCCATCAAAAAGTTACCAATACCGGGAACCTACGGGAACAAGATATATACCCGGGTGAAAACGCGGGGCTTATCTATATATAGTATTATATTATCTGTGTCTATACTAATATTTTTACCATCCGTCTCGAATTACAACGCAAACTTGTCGAAAACAAAGTCCTTTAAACTTTTCTTGTTCAAGTCATCTCTTCCAATGTGTTTTTTGATCCTAAATGTAATTTGATAAGTTTTATGAAGGGTTCTGTGTGAGTGTTACATAACTGTTTGATGTTAGAAAATATGTTTTTGTTGAAGATCAAAGTTAGAATATTTTTATGCTGGCACCTTTAAGTTGTTATTTTTTCGTTTCTTTTACTCCTTTATCCCTTTTTTAGGGTTCGGTATGAAAGGTAAAAACAGGACCTTTTTGTATATACATATTATTAAGTCTACGCTGACTGTCTATCTATCACCAAGCTGTATTTTATAAACCGTGATGGCTAAAATTTTCACAATATTAAGTTTTCTTGTTGCCGCTATAACAAAAATTACTAAAAATAAAAACAAACCCTCGTGCGTGAGCCCGACTCGCACTTGGCTGTTTTTTATTAACATCGAATTATTTCTAAGGATATTTTTATTTATACACCTTTTAGGTACACCCCTTAGGACCCCTAAAAGATACATCGCAATAGAAAAAAAAATCAAACATTCGTCATAAAACTTTTCCTTGAAATCCATTCTTATAAATCACTAGCTCATCCGCGCGGCTTCGCCGTAGCATAATATAGTTATTGTATATATAGCCCATAAAATATAGCCTATGTTACTCGTGACTAATGTAGCTTTCGAATGGTGAAAGGATTTTTAAAATCGATCCAGTAGTTTGAGCCTATTCATTACAATCAAACAAAGTTTTTCTCTTTATAATATTAGCGCAATATAATAATATTTAGAAATTATTAAATTGTGACGCTCGTTATCATCAATTCCTTTGAATCCTTTGTGATGTGTTTAATCAGAAGTTAAACTTAGGCGTAATTTAATTATTACGATTGAGATTTGAGAGCGAACGCTAAAACCTATTTTGTTGAACAAGTAAATATACATGACTGCCTCGTTGGTCTAGTGGTTGCATATTTGACTACAGATTGGGGGTCTCGGGTTGGATTCCTGTATATTATATTCATAAAAAAGTCTCATTAGCAGCCCTAGACGTTGGCGGTGTTGGAACACCCCCGTGCCTCGGAGAGCCCGTGTGTTATCGGTTCTGCGCCTGATCTCTCTCTGGTTGTGTCGGTCTGCCCCCATCGGACTATGAGAGTAAAGGAATAGAGAGTGCACGTTATATCTCCTGCGTACCTGGCTAGTCTCTGTTGAGATTGGCCACCATGGCATGTTTTTTATGTTCTCCCTATGTGCATTACACGCAATCACTTTTATTTCTTATTGTACGAATTTTAACTTATTCACCAACCTTCTCATAGTTCATCCCCTGAAACTTATTGTCAACTAGCCGCGCCCAGCGGTTTCACCCGCGTAACTTCCGATCCCGTGGCAACTCCGGGATTAAAAGTCTATATGTTATTTTGAACCCTCATCTATTTGTATAGCAAGTTTCATCGTCATCGGTCCATTAGTTTTTGCGTGAAAGAGTCACAAACATACATACATATTACATACACAAACTTTCGCATTTATAATATTAGTAGAATCACAGTATCATTAACATTTAAAAGTATAATATTTCTCCTCACTCATTTCTGATGTAACTTCCTTTACTACAACTAAAGCAATTACAAAGCTCGATTCACATTACTCTTCAATAAAATCCCTCAGCACAGCGGTTGTTGATTTTCCCGCCACAAAACCACGTTGGTTCCAATGCACCTATTTATTGCGAAACAATGTTCCGATAAGATTAAAACCGGGTTAAACAATCAAACGCAAGCAATATCGTTTGCTAAAACTCTCTGATTGCTTAATTAATAACTTCATTATATTTTGTATTCCTCGTGATAGAACTGCATCTAATTTTTTAATAAAATGTGCTATAAACACGGTATTATATATTATTTTACCCGTTTAAATAAACCCAATCGTCCGTGACCATGCTCGCTGTAAAGTTTTCGAAACATTGGATTGATCTACATTAATATTATAAGGAGGGAAACTTTGTTTGTTTGTAATGAATAGACTAAAAAACTACTGGGCCGGTTTTAAAAATTCTTTCACCATTCGAAAGCTACATTTTCCCCGAGTAACATAGGCTATATAATAATAGCTCCCCAGACCGATTTCGGCCATGGTGGCCAATCTCAACAGAGACTAGCCAGCTGCGCAGGAGATATTATAGTGCACAAGTGTACGCGCGAACACAGGTGCACTCTCTTTTTCCTTTTACTCTCATAACCCGATGGGACGGCAGACCTACACGACCGAAGAGAGATCAGGCGCAGGACCGACGGCTTTACGTGCTCTCCGAGGCACGGGGGTGTTCCAACACCGCCAACTTCCAAACTCAGGGCTGTTACTATGATTTCTTTGTCAGAGAAATCTTAATAACATTTTTATTGGCCCCACCCGGGAATCAAACCCGAGACCCCTCGATCTGTAGTTAAAGATGCAACCACTAGACCAACGAGGCAGCTAGGCTATATAACATGCTACGGGAGCGAAGCCGCGCGGAGCAGCTAT
Organism: Phoebis sennae; assembly: GCA_001586405.1. Taxonomy (NCBI): domain Eukaryota; kingdom Metazoa; phylum Arthropoda; class Insecta; order Lepidoptera; family Pieridae; genus Phoebis; species Phoebis sennae. The sequence goes on from LQNK01000144.1 coordinate 29,888, forward strand.
TGTACAGCGTTTAAAATCTTAATGGATTTCTGTTCAATATGGTAAATCGAGTTAAAATAAACACAAGAATAGTATGCATCTTAGTTTATTTACAAAAGAAAACACTTCATAGAGATTCTCTACTTTTTATTTTAATATAATATTTATTAAATGAAAATTTTGATTCAACTTTTATCACATACTTACCACGATATATGTCGATTTCTATTATTACTTTTGTGTGTTTTATTTGCATTTTACAAATATTATAAATGTGGAAAATGTTGTATATTTCGAAACTTGGATATTTGTAAGTCAGTCACGCAAAGTGGGTCGAACGGACTTGGATGAAATCTGGTATAACATTATTCTCTAGCCTGAATTTTTAATTTATACTTAAGGCACTTTTTATCAATACTACACACACCACAAAGTCTACGATATATTGTAAAGTTATTTATATAATTTAATACAACATAATACTTTTTATATTTGAATGACAAATAATGTAAACGTAATAATGTAATTTAGACAACTACGCGTTAGAAAGAAAGAAAGAAAGAAAATCATTTATTGGGACAACTCATTATACATACATTTACAGACATAATGTAAACAAACAAAGTAAACAAATGAGTGCCCCAACTGGGTCTCCACTCAATGTATAAACGGAATTCTGAAATTCTCAATTCTCATCGAAAACTGAAATTCTCACACTGATTTTCAGTGGACAAAAATCAGTAAGTAATAAGAAGAAAAATAATAAGGTTACGTCACATGATTTGAATTAACAACAACTGTATAGACAATTTAGAATAAGAATATGTTTAATATAAGAATAGATAAATGTACATACATAGTTACATATACACAAAATTATACACATTAATATAAAAAGCTACTATGGTAGGGATACATAAAATGATTACCTAATTATGCCTCAAGACCTTTTTGTAACTGTAGCAAATAATTTCTAAGTTTATTCTTAAAACCAAAAATACCATTACTAATCGTATTTATAACAGAACTAATATAATGAAACTTAATACTAGTGGCTCGCTCTGAGATAGACCTCCCCTATAATGCATTGATACTACACTCATACAACAACTTTATAAACAGACTAGCCGCGCCCCGCGGTTTCACCCGCGTAACGTCTGATCCCGTGGCAACTCCGGGATTAAAAGTAGCCTATATGTTATTCTGAACCCTTACCTGTATGTATACCAAGTTTCATCATAATCGGTGCAGTAGTTTTTGCGTGAAAAAGTAACAAACATTTCAGGTTAAACGAGAGTTGAAGCGTCATGCTACATAGTCTAACCTTCGTCAGTTTTTTTAAATCTTTCTTTATAGGCTTTAGTCATGAAACGAATGTCAGTCTCATGCTCCTCAGAAACTTGGATAATTAATCAGCAAAAAATTTATAAATCTTGTTGACAATGCCGAAGATTGGCGCGTACAAAAATTACATTTTTGCGTTGTATAATTTTACTAAGATTAAAACATGTATACACAACTTCCGTCCTCCACGGCAGCTGTGACACTGTACAGGCTCCTACTATTTGAACGTACCTAATAAGCCGTTATTTAATTTATTATTAAGTTTTTTTGTAATAAATTCCATTTTGTAATTGTTACTTTGGCTTGTATTCGAG
>LQNK01000144.1:32015-43145 GCA_001586405.1 Phoebis sennae
ATACTAAATAGGCTACCAGATTTCACACGCGCATTGTAGTGTTCTACTAATATCCTCATTTCTGGGTAACCGTCTGACCTTCCCCAGAAACTTTTTTAAAATCATTATTTATAGGCTTTAGTCATGAAAAGATTATGTCAGCGTCATGCTCCTCAGAAACTTGGATAATTAATCAGCAAGAATTTTTAAAATCTTGTTGACAATGCCGAAGATTGGCGCCTACAAAAATCACATTTTTGCGTTGTATAACTTTATTATGATTAAAACATGTATACACAACTTTCGTCTTCCACGGCAGCTGAGACGCTGTACAGGCTCCTACTATTTGAACGTAGCCGTGATTTAATTTATTATTAAGTTTTTTTTTGTGTAATAAATTCCATTTTGTAATTGTTACTTTGGCTTGTATTCGAGCATTATCGCGATGTGATAAAGCTCAAAATAAAGAAAAAAAAATGTATACACAACTCATGGAGATTAAATGGAAAATATAACTCCAAACGATATAGTTCATCAACTTGATGTCATACGACAACTTTTACAAAGCAGGAAAGAAGTGTAATATCCCAAGATTCAGGAAATGATAAATGATCTCACAGAGACTCGGAACTAAAAATTATTTATATAAAATGGCTTGCGTCGTGGGGCTTATGTCAGACGTTCTTGTGCTTCTTGAGAAAGCTTTATTAATTGATATCGTTCTTTTTGCGGTAACATTTGTATTGTAAGACGGAACTTACACTTTTATTATATTTACTTTTCCGTGGGGTTTGATCAAAATCCTTTCTTAACGGATGTCTACGTCATAATATCTACCTGCATGCCAAATTTCAGCTCGATCAGTGTATCGGTTTGGGCTGTGCGTGGATAGATCACTATGTCAGTCAGTTAGTCAGTTAGTCATCTTTGAGTTTTATACATAAACATATAGATTATTTATTATAGCATAAAAATTCTTAGATAAATGCGTATTCGCGTTTTTGTCACGATTCGACATTTTGCAGAGAAGAGTTATTTATTCCACGTTTTTATGATAAATTTAGACGAGAATAGACGGCAAGCATCGATAAACTTTTTAGCGAAAGTAACGCAGGTGCTTTGTTAAGCTTAGAGGGGAAAGATTGATTGAGGCCGGAAAAGAAGAGATAACAAAGATGGTTTGGATATATAAGAAACTAATAGTGGGCTATGTAAAATTTGGTTGAATAATATAAATGTACTGTGATTCTATACAACTGGTCAATAGATATAGTCAGTTGATAGCAGCAAATCACAGCTAATCATAACGACTATTAGAAAAATGAGGGTAGCTTGGTCGTGACGTCAATAAGATGTTCAAGCACCATGTTTGTTAGTCTAGTTATGTTGGCTCGAATTTTTTTGTTAAAATCGTGCCTAACTTTTGTACTTTAAAAATTCTAAATTCTATTGAAAATGATCCTTTACCATTTGCACCATGCATCCAATCGTACTGACATCTCCGATATCGCAATACGTTGGGTATTTCTGTCGGAATTGTGCTTTAAGCGAACTCCCGTTTTGTTGCCTTTTAACGGTCGAATGGAAGTGAAAATAAAATGAACATTTGCGGTCTTAATTTCATACATTTCTATATTGAATTGTATGTTAGTTTAAGGCCGGTCCCACACATGCTGAATGTCTGTCTGACTGAATTCAGAATTCAGAAGTTTCTTACTTGGTTTAATGTTATGTTTTATTTATTGTGAACTTATTGAGGTTTACACGTGATTATGAAATACTAGCCTATGTTCAGGGTTAGCCCTGAACATAGGCTAGTATTTCATAATCCTAATCAAGGCAGGTGAAATTTTTTGTTCAACTCGTGTGGAACTAAATGTATACTTTTAAAATACTAAATTCTATTGAAAATGATCCCGTATTATTTGCACAATACATCCAATCGTATTGAGATCTCCGATACCGCAATACATTCTGTATTTCTGCCGGTATTGTGCTTCAAGCCAACTCTCATTTTGTTGCCTTTCAACGCTCGAGTGGAAGTGAAAATGCAATTGAACGTATGAAGGTTTAATTTCATATATGAGTATGATATTGTGTTCAATACTTAGTATGAATACTTTTACTAATGATATGTTAAAACTTACAGCACCCAGATAGGAATTGCCGAAATTTGTCTTATCACAAAATGTTATTAAATATATTAAATTACTTAATTAATATTACAATTTAATTTCTGTTAAATAAAGAGGTTTTAGAGAGAAAGATACAATAACAAGATAAATTCATTTCGTGGATAATATAATTTCAATTATATTATAATTTGCATGTGTTAATTGAATTGATGTTGTTTAAAATTGATTGTTCTTTTATGAAACGTAACATAACGTTCAAAACTTCGGGGGCCGCCTGCGGCTACAGACGAGAGGTGTTACCCTTTTAAACCGACTTCAAATAGAGCAGCAAGGTTTATTAAAATTGGTTCAAAGGGGTCATGGTTTGTCAAGTTCAAGACTAACACCCGTATTCTAATACGTTCCTCGAGCATTCCTCGACTTCACTCAGCCTCTGCCAATGAAAATTTATATTCTGAGTCGGAACTCTACTAACTCACATCCACTCACGTTATGAAAATTTCGTAGAAGAAAATTTAACACCTTCATTCATTCGATCTATTTATTAAAATATTATATTTTTGTGTTATGAATTTTCGATTGAAATTCGTCATACGTCATATTTGACGTAACCTGAGTGGAAGTAAAATTAAGGTAACTTCTTAGAATACGGGTGTAAGAGGTTTCTTTTACGTAACAGCGGGCAAGCGGAGCAATAAAAATATCTTCTTTAATAATCTAAGCAAAGAGCATACGGCTTTTGATGTCTTTTTATGTTAGAGCAAGCAAGCGGAGCATGTTAGCATGTTAAGCGGACCAACCGCAACCAATGAACATCTACAATGTCAAAGCCTCTCAGATGCCTTGCGGTCTTGAATGGATGAATGAATAAATATTTTATTTCGCACCTTTCTTTTAAGCTGACAACATGATAAGGGAAAAGATACAGTACAAAATAGGTGATCTCTTCCAGACAACCTGTGGTAAAGAAATAAGATATTACATAAAGAAATGCGGTAGATGCGCAACACTTACATTGATACACAAAGGGAATATGGAGACGATAAATGATGAGAAATTGGGAGAGGAGTACAAGAGGGTGGATGTAGGAGAAATGCCAATGCAATATATTACAATACATATCGACGATACTCTTTTTAATTATACACAAACAAAGCGTCACCCTTGAAAAACGTATCACGTACGAAAAATGTTGACGTTTATGGAAGGAGATTTAGGACCTCAGAATAATAACTAAAGCATAGAAGGAAGTGAGTCTAGGACGCTATGTGACAGTTTCGTGCAACGACTGTGTGTAGTCTTCAGACTGTGTGATCACATAGCTACAGGTGACCGCAATACTTTTCTTGCTCTAATATAAAAATGTAATTTTCATTTTCTCGGTGCCGACGCTCTGAGGATTGGACTTGATTTAAGAGTTTCCTCATAGCTTCGGACAGCGTTGATATTTCTCATACTTTACGCGTACTGAAATCCAATGAATAATCTTGTATCCGAGTCGATTTAATATCCGGTTACATAATATTATTTAATAAATAAATAATAAATATTTTGGGACAATTAACACTGCGCTATCTAGGCCCAAACTAAGCAAACCTAGTACTATGGAAACTAGATAACTGATAGACATACTTAAACATACTTTTTTGTAAATACATACACACTATAAATAAATAATCATCCAGATAGTACAAAATTACAATGTTCATCACATAATAATTTTCTACTCGTGGGTATCGAACCCACGCCCTCCGACGCAATAGACTATTGCCACATCCACTGCGCCAATCGGGTCGTCAATTGTTTTCTTTTTGTTTGTATTCATTTTAAGGGGTGTTTACTTGTTGAATTTGTCAGCCTCATCGTATCCTATATATATGTAAAATAAAATAACATACAATAACGAGCCATGAACTTGAAAAGAACTGTTGCAGCGTCACTGTTTGGTCAAGATAACACACTACGTTTTTAGTTGTTTTCTTTGAAGCCGATTTATTTCTTTTGACTGCCAGTCTTTTTCTTGCATCGTTGACTACAAATCGCGAGCTCGTTGATTCGAATTCCCAAATTTCGTGATACCTCCAGCACGTGGATACAGTCTGAGCCTGATATCTCTCCGATTATATCGATATTTGAATTGTTATACACTTTCACTCCAACCGTGGCAAGAGGGGCCACTGAAAATCAGCGCTTCGGCCGTCAATGACGCCGGTGCATAAGCTGAGTGGCCACCTCATCTAGCTCTGCAATACTGCACAGTCGTGACATAGGCGTTATGTTTTTTATCTATGATGTTCTTCTGTGCTTTTGTAGAGATAAATAAATGATTTTTCTTTCTTTCTTCTTTCTTTGTATATTGCATACTATCAGATTATGAGGAAAGGAATATAAAATGGACTCGTATTTGCGGATAAACTTGTGTACTTTAATATCTCTCACTATATCCGAAATCAGACAATTGTGGTGTATTTATCGCCTTCCATACTATATACTTGCATATTATCTTTTATAAAAAAAACGTTCCTCCTAACCGAATTTCGGCCACGGCGGCCAATCTCTACAGAGATCAGCCAACTGCGCGGGAGATATTATAGTGCACAAGTGTGTGCGCAAACACAGGTGCACTCTCTATTCCTTTACTCTCATAGCCCGATGGGACGGTAGACCGACACGACCGGAGAGAGATCAGGCGCAGGACCGACGGCTTTACGTGCTCTCCGAGGCACGGGGGCGCTCCAGCACCGCCAACTTCCAGACTCAGGGCTGTTACTGAGATTTCTTTGTCAGAAAAATCTCAATAACATTTTTTTTTTTTTGGCCCCACCCGGGATTCGAACCCGAGACCCCTCGATCTGTAGTCAAAGATGCAACCACTAGACCAACGAGGCAGTCTTTATCTTTTATAAGGAGTATTCGTACAGCAGTCAGTATCACTAGTCTTCCAGTGACTACAAACCGTTTTTTATACATTGGACAGGGAGCCTGTTATTTCCAGTTATCGAGAAAACGTTTCACCAATTTCTCGCAACAAAATTCAGTTGAAATTCTTATTACTCGACGTACTAATTTCCAACAGAGTTGCGAAGAAGTTTCGGAAAGTTCTTACACGGGAACTTTAGTTATAAATAAGGGAATATTTCGAGGTTGAGTGATTTGCATACATATTTCATGTTTATTATAAAGTAGAGGTGGTCGATAACTTCGCGTTTATTAAACAAGCTTCTGCTAGCAGCTTCATCTGTGTATAACATAATAGTTTTTCTATTATCTTAGTCGTACACTCTTATATTTTCTTTTTAGTTTTTTCTTCAAGTTTATCAACTAGATTCTGTTAGCGGCTTCGTCTGTGTATAACATAATAGTTTTTCTATTATCTGAGTCGTACACTCTTATATTTTCTTTATAGTTTTTTTTTATTACCACATAAAACATATAAAACCTTATCCAGATAAACTGAGGATATTACTTATGTATGGTAAGGTATGCTTACGCAACATTTGCTAGCTATCTTTTTTCCTTTTACTTTTGTCTAAGGTGGGCTTATCCTGGTCAATATAATGTGTGTCACATTTCAGTCTGATAATATTCATATCTACATTTAATTTCAATTACGAAATCTCCTAGGCATGGAGACTTCTGTTATGAGTTTTCATGCTGAGTTCATGTGATGCGCAAAATACTCATGAAAAATGTATTCAGAGAACTATACAAAACTAGCTGTGCGCGGCTTCGCTCCCGTAGCATATATGCAATGTTATACATATAGCCTATAAAATATAGCTTATATTACTCGTGGATAATGTAGCTTTCGAATGGTGAAAGAATTTCTAAAATCGGTCCAGTAGTGTTTAAGCCTATAAACAAACAAATAAAGTTTTCCTCATTATTATAGAGATAAGCGTCGAACATGTCACTTTACTAGTCTAATATTCATGAGCAAATAAACCTCATCTATTGGGAAATCAAGAGAGAACACATTGGAGTGTAAATTCGAAACTATTGTGTTTTTATCCGAGATTTAAGCATAAAAATCCGCATTAACTTCAGTCCCTTTACGGGGCGTTGAGGGAGCAAAGATCTGAGAAACAAAACATTACCGTAGATTATTTGTACTAGATGAAGCAGAGTTTTACGTATTTGCAAGGAAAAGAAGCAATTTGGAATAAACAGTGGAACAGTTTGTATAGCATTTCTGCAATTTAACAAACTTTTTATGTCACAGATTAGAGAATAAAAGACAGATGGAGTGTGCCGAAGAATCGAGTGACGCTAACTACTCGTACGTACACGTGAACATCTTTGACAGGTAACGTTAGACAAAAGTTTTTGTATTTGCTTTTCGGCGTCACACAGGTCTTCGTCGCACTCCATTTGCCTTTTATTCGTTAACAACCCTCACAAAAATTCGGCGTGAATCAATCAATATCATCTGCAATACCTCGATTTTATGTCTTTATGTTGTATGTTCTTTTATAGACAGCATTGTACACTTATGACACGAAAATTGGAACGCACCATCACTTAGTTCGTAGTAAAAAGAGCATATAAGCGCTCTTTAAGAAGCTATAAACCCATTAGTGGCCTTTTTAAAAAGTGCCTTGTTTCGGCGTGCTTGTCAGACTTACTATTAACTATTCGAACTATTTAAACATGTTAGTTCAACAACTATTAGTTAAAATAGTTTAGTTTACATAGAGACTGCAGAGGTTGTACACGAACTACTTCTCTTCAATATACAGAGTGTCCTGTAATGAGTGAAGCATCTCTCAGGGGATGACAGCTGAGCTAATAATCTATTAAAAAAAACCAATATAATATGCCATACGAAAATATTACGATTTTTGAGATATTGAGAATTTTGTAGATTTTTCAAAAATGTTGACCTCGCTGTTTTATATTACTGTGGCCGTAATTTTTATTGGTTTTTCATATTTTTTACGAAATTTTCTTTATGAGTTGCTTTCTTGGATACATGCATTGCAAAATTCATCGGGGAAAATTATTTTAAAAAATTACTTTCTCCTTCTAGTTTATTATATCTGTGACAGAAGCTCCAGGCTATAAAAGTGTGAGGGCCCTGAGGGTCGGCAGGTGGTTTTATTGCTTCCCTAAGTGTCGAACTTGATTGAAGTCGTATTACTTTTGAGCGGGGATCGAAGCAGAGGCCTTTTTTATGGGGATGTGAAGGGGTGATATTTGTATATGTGTTAGGTTTGGTTCAATTTTTGTAAAAAAAAGATATTATGAACTTTTAAAAAAAGAAACGTAATCTACGTTAAGCTAAGAATATGTGAACTTATATCAGTAATGTGCGTACATATGTTCTGGGTGACGATTTATATAGAATATTTTTTTATTTTGTCAAAAATTTAAAAAAAATTGAAATGAGTCAAAAGTAAAAATTCACCGAATTAAATGAAAATCAAAAAATTTTTGAAAATCAAATTGCCATTTACCAAACTTTAATGAAAAAATTCGTTAGAAATCCATTGTGTTTGTTTTAACGCGAGTACTTTCCATATTAAATAAAATACTTTTGAAAATATTAAAAACGCGGCTTATTACACATTATTTTACATTATTATTATTCTCACCTGTAATTCAGTCGGGTTAATATTAATGTAAAATAATGTAAAATAAACCGTATACCGTATGTATTTCATTTATTATGAAAAAGTTACTTGTATTACTAATACTCCTTTCCAGCGTCTAAGGATGCTATTTTAGGCAGTAAATAAAACTGTTCCCTTCTCATGTTTTAGTGTATTATAACCTTTTGGTTCATTATTCGAGCATAGTAACAGCCTAAAGCTAACGTAAAATACTGAGCCGATTCTATAGCGACACCAATCTTTTATACCATTTGCCATCACTACTTTTTATCATCTACCTTCACAGTAACTTTATGATAAGTACGACTTACATTTAGTAAATATGATTCTTAATGTTGTACTATATTCCGTAATTATAATTATTAATGTCACACAAACATGAGCCGGCACAAAATGAAGCTTATAATAGTTTTAATTAAATATTACATAAACCTGGTAAATCTTAATTAACAACCGGAAATTAATCTTACCATCAACAATGTTACCATAATAACAATATCTTGTACAATTTCAGTAGACAATGTTTGGTTTAATTAATATAATTTTGGTTTGATATTAGTTTGTCAATCTTGTTTTCAAGAATAAAAACTGGATAAAAGCGAGTCGGACTCGGTTCCATAAATACATATAGAATAAATATTTCCCCCCTAAATATTTTAATTTTTTATTTTTTTGTTAAAGCTGCAATTGAAATACAAAAAGTGAAAATTTCAGCTTTTTAGATATCAAGGATTATGAGATAAAACCTAGCAACAAACAGACAGACAGACAGACATACGGTGGACGCTTAGTAATTGGGTATCAAAAAGATGCCTTAAAAAAGATATTTTTTTGCTTAACCGTACCTAAGACCCTCGCCCCTAAAATGCCATAAATAGTCTTTTCTTTATTTTTTAAAAAGAGAATTAATTACTTCTTTAGTCTCGGAAGGAATTGAATGTATATACAAATTAACAGAGAAATATTGTTGCGATCCTATTATAAATTGGAGTTGTAAAGTTAACAACACAAGAAAACCGTAAAAGACTTGTATTGCCATCCCTTTCCTCTCCCGTCCTGTTCTAGTCCTCTCCAACTTCCTATCATTAGTCCTTTCCTTAACCCCTCCCCTTCTTTCAAGCCGGCAAGGCATCTGCGACACTTTGATGCTCATGGACTGCGGTCAATCACATAAGATCAGGTGAACCGCATGCCCCGCTTGCCTGGTATTTGATTTTGTTAATTACGTTATAGAACTGAAAGTTTGTTAAGGAACGTGCACTTTTCTGTTTGTAAACTTACTAATAAACAGTATATTTTTAGTAATTACTAGTGTTATCTACTTAGGTCCAAAAATATATACTTCTATTCATCTTTGTGAATAATAGTACTACTATTTTTCACAAAGCACGTATAACATTGTGTATAGTTTGCAGAACACTAGAGAATAGTAAAATTCAAATGAATACAATCCACATATTGGTATCGGGTCGTCACTCGTCGCCATATAATGTATGCAGTTTCAATACGCTCACCGCAACTACGGTACAAGTGGATAGCATTAGAATTAAATTTTAACCTTAATAGCAATTATTTTGAAATTATGTAGACTTCAAAAGAGACTGGCCAAGTGCGAGAGGACTCGCTCACGAAACGTTCCGGATAAAGGGAATACCAATTTTTATTTTTATTTTTAGTATAACAAATATACGAGATACAATTCCCATAAAATGATTATTTTTAGTTTGTTGTTGCTCAAATACATGAGATACAGCATAGTGACCGATAGCGTAGACTGAGTTTTTACCATTTCTCTGATCTGTAGTTTTTACCTTCTAGGTACAGAATCATAAAACTCTTTGTACTAAAACACTAAAATAAACTAATTTGGTTCTAGCAGAATTATCAGCGTCGAGGCTACGTCACCTCGATATATGCTGAGCCCTGTACTGTGCGCAATACACATCATACATGTCACTAATTGTATATGTTGTTCTGTATATGTGTTATAAATGTTTGTTTGTGGTGTTTCTATGCATGTAAACTAAATGCTTTATCAATCTATCTAATAAAATTTACCTGTAAAACGCTTATGTCTCAAGCTTGCCCCACACGTTTCTATGATATTCTAGTGCATTTTTAAAGTCGTTATTCTGCGGCACTCCGCTATGTTATCATTTGTACAAGTGCACTTTTCAATTGCATGATCTCTCATTCGTTATGTTGCAGATGAAAATGTGCTATTTGCGTGTAATTTCTGTACTAAGTTTCTTACTTGGTTAAATGTTATGTTTTATTTATTCTGAAGTTATTGAGGTTTACACGTGATTATGAAATACTAATTGTTCCTCGGCTTTTTTCCTGTAGCATTATGTCATATAGCCTAGCTAGTCGTTGAGTCGTCTCAGTTGTTCAGGGCTAAGGCCGGCCTAACACATGCTGAATATCTGTCTGAATTCAGGATCTGATTTCAGATCCTTACAGGTCGATCTAACAAATTTAGAATCTGAAAAAATCAGGATGTGTGTGGAACAAGCCGATATTGTATGGTATACTGGCCTTTCTAAATTAGGAATCTTAATTCAAATCCTGAAAATCCAGCATGTATGTGGCCGGCCGGACATAGGATAGATTTGGTTCTGGATGTCGCATGTGAACGAAGGGTACACGCAAGTTAAACCGCAGGCCACAGCTAGTACAACATATATCTACAAAATATAATCCGCGTGTCGTACACTTCTCGGACGTTCTCAGACTGATGAAGTTTTTCGCTATAAATTGTGCTGACGCCGTGATTAAAGAGCAGCTCCATTTGCATATTAACATCGCATTTGCATAATTAAAACGTACATTTTGCACTTTGTTATATTTGGTGCAATTTTCCTGGCTTTTGACATTTTAAGAAGATGAAATGTCTTATGGTGGTTTCTGAATATTTTAATACTGTCAATCGTTATGGATTAGTTGGGCGCCCGCGATACCGCTGAAAGGACGAAATACTAAAAGACCTCAAAGGGCTTCAAGCCGAAGATTGGGAAGAGACCGTCTTTCAACGACGGTGACGTCTTGTGTCGGAGGCCAAAACCCACTTTGGGGTTTCAGCGCCACCGCAGTAAGTAAGTAAGTAAGTCAATCGTTATGGATTCATTAAGCTATCGGACAAATTTCAGATGCAATTTGACTATTATGCGTTGCTGAAACGCAATTGTCACAGTGACCTGACGTTTAGCGATATAGAATAGATAAATTTGCGTTAAAGTGACTCAGCAGGGCATCAGAGTATTATAGAGGAAGTTCGGCAGTATGAACTGTAGGCTCGGGTATGAACTTGCAATCGTAATATTCGAAATCATATGAAAATTGTTCCAATTGCTGTGTCATTTGTAACGAGAAAGCATATGATATTAAAATAGAGAATAATTAAT
>LQNK01000144.1:52280-66505 GCA_001586405.1 Phoebis sennae
ATAGTAATGAATCGCTTTCGTATAACTATGTTCCGGCATATAATTATATCCCTAGGGATATAACTATGTTACGGCTTTTTCTATCTTACTGCGACATATATATCAACTGAATTGTAACTAGATGATGTGATTACCCTTCACAGGACACTAAAAAGGATAAAATAAAAATTTTTGCCAAAAAATAGATCCGACTTCCTCGCTCTAAAAAGTAGAAAATAACTTTTATTCCATTTTTGTTGAAATCTATACAAAGTCGGTGCCTTATCTATTTTCAATTTAACAAGATTTTGCATTATTCGCGAACTTTTAACCCTTTTTAATTAAGTTTAAAAATATCAGTTATAATATTATGACTTAAGTTTATTGGAGGGTGAGAAAGCAGGATGGTCCCTTAATTAAGTGTCTCTAATGAGACATCCTAACGACTTGCGTTTGTATATTATACTGCTGACAAGTGGTTGACAATTATTGACAATAATTATTTTTGTCTAGACAGTAATAAAGAACCAAATTACATGTTTTTGGTTTTTTTTCTCTTAGAGATAGTGGAAGTAGATACAAGTATCGTTCTTTAGAATAATAATAATTTATTGCTATAAAAGAAACATTGTTTATATATTGAGTTTCATAATTTTATTATGTCCTTATCTCGTATTTACGTAATTTATATGTAGTTATTTTTTTCCAACGGTACCGTCCAATGTGAGTATAGACGCAAACAGTGTGTGAGCGAGATGTGAATATATGCGCCACCATTTCTTATGCCAATCTCTTAGCGAACGAGCTATATCAAAATACATATTTGTCTCTTTCCCTCTTACGATATCGCCTCGCTTCGTATCGCTTCCCCGCACACCGCAACTATTCAAATTCATGACAATTCCATCACTATAAAAGTTTTATTTTACCAATATTTTTAACGGTCCGGCCATTTTATGTGGATCGTAAAAGTTAAATGTGTAATATAGTAGACCGATACAAAGCACTTTATAGAGGTCCTTCGAACATTGATTTTTCTATAATATGAGTAAATGTTAGTATCTACATGTAGATGTAAGTAACTACATATTGTGTAATGTAGCTTAGTTTTAAATTTAACCCATCAGGGATTTTAATATGAAGAAATAGGGTTAAGATTCATACAAATTTCGACAGAAACGTCTTCGTTCCGACCCGATTTGGATTTGTGAATCAGTACCCTAAAAGAATATCTTAATATAATCCCTAAATAAAAAAGGACCAGTGTATAATGTTTACATTTGCTCTTGTCCAAGTTGGGTCATGAAAACAAACATACATTTTTAAACTTCTTCTTTAAATTTTAATATACAATGCCTTAAAAGCATGATGCGTCCCACTATTCAATTATCTACATAATGTATAATAGCATCATGTTATATATCAAATTCTAGCTTATGTTCATCAGGGACAATGTAGGATTCCAAAGATTTTTCAAATTGATATAGCAGTTCGGAACCTATTCAACTCAAACAAAAAAAATCCCTCTTTATCATAATAGTTTAGAACAATAGATCTCTACCTGAAAAACATCTGAGAAACACGAGGAAAAAAACTCGGCCATACACAAAAAAAAAGAATTAAGTGGGTGAAAAAAATATGAATATTTCAATTCCACTTTAATTCTCGTCCAATTATGAAGTGTCAATTCAAATTGAAATGTCGTCAAAATCAAAAACGTTAAAAGAATAAAAAGTCGTATTATACAAGTCGAGACGTCTTCGTAAGATAACACAATAACTCTCTGGAAGAACAAAAACTTTGATGAATTTTCACATTGAAATATCAATAGAGAAGCCTTAAATAATGTATATAAACCGACTTTAAAGCTCTTTAAAAAGTATTGACAGTCTATTGCGCCACAGGGTGTGGGTTCGGTTCCCACGAGTAGAAAATTTTGATGTGATGAACATTGAAAATTTCTACTGTCTGGGTGTTGATATATCTATAGTAAGTATGTATTTACACAAAAAAGTATGTTTACGTAAGTCTATCAGTTATCTAGTTTCCATAGTACAAGCTTTGCTTAGTTTGGGACTAGATGGCGTCGTGTTAAATGTCCCTAAATATTTATTTGTCTATAATTCAAATTTAAATCTACTTAGAAGAAACGGCATGACACTTGTGGAGTAGAGCTCTTTTAAAAAATGATTGAGTTATACATTAAGCTTTCAATTCTTTTTTGAGTTTCAATTGTCGTATCTTATACTTATGACAACTCAAAATGTATTTCTAAATCAAAAACTTGAAAAAAACGTTAAGAATAAAAAGTCCCGTATTATACAAGAGTCGAAACGTCCTCATAAGACGATTGGACTTTATGAGACATATCCATTGACAGCCTCCGTAAGGGCTTAGGGTTGTTAACGTGATATTTTTATGTTTTAAAAGTTTATTCCTCTTGTCTTGACTTATATTTTTTTTTAAAAATGTACAACAATAAAAGATGAAAATCTTCAACATCAGAGTGTCGAGATGCCTTGCCGGCTTGAAGCAAGGGGATAAGATGAGGATTAATCATAGGATGTTAGGAGAGGAGCAGGACAGGACGCGAGAGGAATGGGATGTGAATACAAGCCTCCGGGGCACACGCTCACCGTACGAAACACAGTGCAATACTGTTGACAGACAAATTACTTAAAATATATCTATTTTTATTTCTCTTAACGTACAAATCTCTGGAAATAACAATATATCTGATTGTTTTTATGATAATGGTTAATAAAAAACGTCTATAATAAAATGACTGAAAATTAGAAATCTTTAGACCTGCAGGGTTACTCTCATTATCTTCTTTGACTAAGGTTTTTATATTTGAAAAGTTTATGACAAATATTTCTATATTGTCAACCCTGCAGCCCAATTACGGGAATGTGAGGGTCCCGCGGAATGTACACGTTCCCGAGAATACCAGATGCGGGCCATTCCATGCCGTCTCGACAATTAATATGTTCTATAACAATAGTGCTTTAAAATTACGCCTTATAGTTTGTGATCTCTTTATATTATACATTGAAAGAAAGAAAGAAAATACATTTATTGGGGTAACAACAAAATAAAAAAGCATACAATCATATTAAAGTACCCCAAATGCGTTCTCACTCAGTGGCGAGGTGGAATACTAGTAAAATATTATTCCACCAGAACATTGCTTCAGAGTTGTAAGCTGTGATCTTGACTTGACTTGTTTTACTAACAGATAATCGAATTAAACATTATTTAAATTAAAGTTAATTAAAGTTCCGAAGACTCCAGTGACGTGTTGTGTCAAACTAGGCGAACATTTTTGTATTTGCTGTTGAAATTTGTATTGGCTTTTCTTCGGCCGCACTCCATTTGCCTTTTATTCTCTAATCTGTAGATTTGATATTGATAATCAGGGCAGATGTCGGTAGCAACCCTGCAGCCCAATTACGAGAATGCGAGGGTCTCGCGGAATGTACACGTTCCCGCGAATATCAGATGCGGCCCATTCCATTCCGCTTCAACAAGACTCCAGTGACGTGTTGTGTCAAACTAGACGAACATTTTTGTATTTGCTGTTGAAATTTGTATTTGCTTTTCAGCGTCACTCGAGTCTTCGGCCGCACTCCATCTGCCTCTTATTCTCTAATCTGTAAATTTGATATTGATAATCAGGGCAGATATTGGTAGCAACCCTGCATCCCAATTACGGGAATGCGAGGGTCCCGCGGAATGTACACGTTCCCGCGAATATCAGATGCGGGCCATTCCATTCCGCTTCAACAATTGATATGTTGCTTAGTATATTATAATTTGGTAATATTTCATTTAACATTTTTTAATTTTAATAATAATTCTGATCTTATTTTTAGAGTATAAATAAAGACAACTTTTAAATTTGCACCAATTCGATGTGTTCTGATACTAAGTTCTTATATGTTTTTATTTTTCTCTAAAATTTACTGTGTTGGACTTTTGTTTATGCCCATGTTTAAATTTTTAGGATAATCTTTCTGTAAGGATCTACGACACAGACTAGTGTGTAGTCCGCTGTCCGCAGTCCGCTGCTGTATTGTTAATAAGGCAAGCTTTTTGGTGAAATAAATGAAATGAACTACATGTCTCAGATGGTAGAAATCCCATGTGTGCTGGCCAATCCGATATGTCCAGGTCGTATCCCCTGGGACCTTCTGCGACTATGCTTGCACGTACATTCGAATTACAGACGCTAAGGGCTGGGGGCAATAGGCGCATATTTCAGCATCTGATTAATTGACACCTTTTGAAAGCTCAAAGGTGAGCTAATGGACCTAGGGCGATGGGGGTTAATCATTTACTCGTCATAAAAATCCATTCATTATTAAATGAAGAATAATTTTGTAAACCAGGTTTGTATGAAACATGAGTAAAAAAAACTAGAACAGATTCGCTCGACACCGCTGTAACGCCTAAGATACCTTAATTATTGAATACTTTAGACATATAATTTATACATGTGTTTATTTTAACGCAAGTACTTCCCATATTAAATAAAATAGTCACCCGTGACCACGCTCGCTGTAAAGTATTCGTGACGTCAAGTTATGTAAATGTTAAATGGAAACTTAGGGAAAATCATTCGATTCTAAAACTAAGCAAATGATCTGAAAAAACTCTCGTCAAAAGAGACATTTCAAAAATACCCCATCAGATACGAAAAAACTTTAATATAACTGAGTTCCCCTCATATAGACTATTTAATTCATTCCCAAATCGCAATATTTTATATTATTTACTTGTTCCTCACCAATTATTGATGAATTATTATGCGTATATTCAGGCGATGAGGGTCGGCATACCAAAGTTCCACGCACCAATATACTCCCAAAATTGCAGCAACTCAGAAAACTTCAGACAAAGAGATATTACAAAAATTCGCCATCAGGTGAGAAGGTCCTCATTGGAAGCTGGGTCACGTCGCGTCGTCTAATAAATGCCGGGAAGCGAAGAAATGAGCGCAATGACTTTAATATTTATTGATATTGAACATGAGGGAATTATCAAGATCAAACATTGAAGGTTTTATTTTTTATTCGGTGAATTAACACAAACAATACTATGAGTCTTCATAATGCACAGGGCCCCATGAAAGTATTCAGAGACGATACTTGAGAGACGTTTTGTCACTTGCCGTTTAAATTAAAACCCGTATAAACCGCATTTCTCGTATCTCTATGCGTTCCAAGCGACAAGACTTTAATTTAAAAAAATAAGGCTTAATTTGAACGCCGCCTTTGAATAGGTTTATTGGGCTCTGTGCCTTGTTAGGACTCATAGTATCGTTTGTGATTACAGGTGTTAGTCTAACTGCCCTTGAATTAAATACTTGTCATTGGAAATGCCTTACTTGATTTACACAAGTATCGTTTGTCAATACGGGTACAAAACCTTTTTCAATGCTTTCCAAATGCCTTAAAATGGAATATTAATTGAATTCTTTTCATGATCTGAGTCGGCGTATAGGCTTGATTTGCTTGCAAAAATTAAAATGAATATATTATAAGTGTTCATATCTAAATACTGTAAGAATTAACATAAGCACAATTAAGACGTAAGTTTTAGTAGGATAAACCCTACTAAGACCACAGCTAAAACTAATATAATAAATGATAAAGTTTGAATGTTTGTGTATTAATCACGCAACAACTACTGAATAGATTTTCATAAAATTTTGTGTACAGGTAGGCTATTAGCGACTGATTACTTTTAATCCCGATATTCCCGCGTGATCGGGAATTACACCGGTAAAACCACTTTATAATTTCAAGTGTTATTCTTCGAACTTGAAATGTTACCTACATTTATTTTCCGAGAATTTCACTCGTTAAAATATCGTTTACATCAAACAACGGGCTAAAATCAAAACATCCATTAAATAAACACAATAACGGCGTAAATCATTTATAATATTATAAGTTTAAGAAGTTTATTGCTCTTACTAAAACAAAGCCCATAAGCTTTCAAAACTTATTGCGTATATTCAATGCCTTGATAAATTATATTCATTTTGAAACAATTCTATTAAATACAAGTTTACAAAGATTTTAATAAGCTTTTTGTTATAGACATGAATTACTCAAGGTATTAAATTCTATCAGTCTTGCTACAAAAACTTTTGTTTAACTTATAATTTAGACATTGATTTAACATCCGTTTAGTAAAACATTGTCTTATAACTTAAACACGTGTCTATCAATTATTCTATAATATAAAATCTTAAACAATCATGCAAAGTCAGTGAAAATGTATTTGTAGTAAGGAAAATTTAAACTTGGATACACACAAAGCATTCTGAAATGTTCCAACACAAAGTACATTATTATCCCTACGCGGGAAAAGCTCTAGAAAAAGAGAACCCTTTAAAATACTTCTTTTTCGTGTCTAAAAGCAAACAATCGATAAGGTAAACAGATTGGAATGTGTCTGGCCCGTGGGGGACGTGTAAAAAATAGACCAAAATCATGCGATGCGACGCGGGAGAGACTGTGTATACTTGGAGCACTGTGGGGGTATTGTCAAATTGACATTGATGTAGATTATTTTGAATATCGAGTAACCGAGTTGAGTGGTGGTTAATATTCAATAATAATAGATTTGTTGCTTATAATAAATGTAATATTTCGAATCGGTGGTACAGACAAAGTTAATAAATTTGCTTTAATTTTAGATTAATAAAAAGTACAGCCTAACTAGCTAAGAGCCTATCTATACACGAAATTTCATCAAAATTCGTTCGTAGTTACGGCGTGATTGACAGACAAACATACAAACTTTCATATTTATAGTGTTACTAAGAAGAAGGATCATTTATTTTTCTAAAAAATAGAAGGAGAATAAAATAATTGTTTTTTTTTTTCGCAATGGGCTAAAGAAGGAAGAATGTAATTAATTTAATTTTGACAACAATGCTGTCAAAATTAAATTAATTACATTAATCCTCGGGCGTCCTCGTATATGTACGACTATAAAGTCAATTACATATTTAAAAAACAACAATATATAACTAAGATCTTTGTGTATACTTTTCTACGTCATAAAAATTTAATTTTACGTCGAAGGAAAAAAGTGTACTCAGAGCTTAAAAGCCCATAAATTTAAATAAAATTTAATAACATATCCGTCAAGTACTATATCTTATATATATTTTACACTCATTTTATGTCTAGCTGGCGTCTGCGAAAACCTGAAACAATTCGTAAACATCAGCTAGAGTTTATACCTGTCTGGGTATAAATGTTCCGCTTCATTTGCATCACTAAACTGTTCTACCGACTGCCGTGAAACTTTGAACAAAATGAAATATGTATCTTTCCTGTCCGCCCTATTAGTTAGGGTTTGAAAGTCTTTGTTTTTTACCTTTATTTAATCTATGGTATAAATTACTAAAGATAGTGCCATCCACGACGACGTGCCCTAATTTTTGAATTTGGAAATATTTTACTATAATCGCAATACTTTGTCCTGATAGGTCTTTTTATTTTAGTGTGCACACATGGCTAATGAGTGTGAACCTATAGAATCTAACACAAGCGGAAGCTTGCATACATATACTGTCCGCGATTGAGAAAAATAGTGGGGCGCGTCTTCGTGGATGAATTTATCTATAATTATAAACTATGCTTTGGAAGTAAATAAATACTTATTGATTATTATTAACTACCGCCCGTATCTCGAAGGTAAGACGTTTCTGAACCGTTATTATGTCCTCTATCTGTAGGTGCCATTTCATCCACTCTATGTATGTCGCTACACCCTCTATGTATGCAGAATTTCTAGAAGATTGTTCAGAAGATAAAGCTAACAAACAAGAGAAACATATTGATAAACCCATGTTTCAAGCTTTACAAGTAACTCTATAACCATACTTAGTCCAACAAATTAAGTCGTACACATCAACGAAAATAATATATTTATAAAGCACTTTACTCAATAAATTTCTCGTTATACGTGACGTCATCAAGACACCCACCTTCAGCTCACCAGCAGACCCGTAGATTGCCTCTAAATTACCGCCCCTAACGAAGCCTACTCCAGCCAACCCTGCTCAAGAAAAATGGACCTAATGCCTTGTACTCAAAGTTCTTTATCCAACAAACCGATCCAGATATAATTATTTGTGAAAATTCCGTATACGCCTTCGGCCCGGGCTACTTTAAAAATCATACAAAGGTGGATTTCGTTTAATTAAGTCGTCTTATTTTGTACAAAGTAAATTAATGCAGACTTCGTTTTATCTCTCCCTTTTTCTTTCGTTATCGCGATTTTCATAAAAACCCGCTTTTATTAAAGATTTTTCGGCCCTTTCTTTATATTATACTAAAATGTAGTTGGGAATTTTTTTACTTAATAATAACCTAATATTATAAAGTGGAATCAATTTTTGGTAGTATGTTTAAACGCGGTAACCTTCGAAGTTATCGGATGGATCATTTAATTTAACATTGATTTTTCTATGCAACTTGATAGGATATTGATAATAATCAGATATTTTTAAGCCCTTTCTTTATATAATACTAGCTATTGCACGCGGCTTCGCTCTTTGTGCGTTAATTTCAGCGTGTGTAGAGCGATAAAAATTATCCTAGGTGAAAGAATGATTTTTATGTTCAATCAAAATCAGTTCAGTAATTGCGGCGTGATTCAAACTCGACCATCCTTTGATATTTATAATATTAGTAGTATATATATCATAAACTAGCTTATCCGTACGGCTCGTAGCATAGCCTATACATATATTACTCGTGGATAATGTAGCTTTCGAACGGTGAAAGAATTTTTAAAATCAGTCCAATAGTTTTTGACCCTATTCATTAAAACCAAACAAACAAAGTTTTCCTCTTGATAATATTAGTGAAGATGTACACGTTGTATTATGAAGCCCTATAATGTATTCCGTTGATAGATTCCCCGAAATTAAACGCAAGACGGATCTTCCCTGAAATATAGTTGATGCAAAATGGATCAGAATTTTCCCAGGAAATTTCAGAATATATTCTCTGAAATTTATATGGAGTTTCCGTAAAAAGCTGACACATCTATATCCCTTGGTTATTACTTAATGTAGCATGCAATCCGCTCGCGTGGTCTACCGACATTTATAAGAACAGTTATTATTATTATACCGGGGATAATAAACATTTTTTGTATGTATGTTTGTAATTATTTCACACAAAAACTATTGGACCGATTTCAAAACTTCTTTGACCATTAGATATATGAATCTTCATTGAGTTAAGGCTTTATAACATTATGGAAGCAAAGCCGGGCGGAACATCTTATTTATTTACATTAAAATCGTTACGAAGATTTCACTAACTGATATCGAAATCAACAAAAATCTAACTGTCCGTTCAAACAATTACATAGTGTTTCAAATTTTCAATAAACCGTAATTTATTCTCTTGATTCTTTTTTCCGCAGATAATATTCCGAACCAAAGCAATTGCTGGTTACATTTCAAATCTCATTTATCTGTCACTGTTGAAGAAAACGTTTTATTTGTTATCTTCAAATCCAGTAGTATATATTTTTAACCGACTTACAAAAAAGGAGGAGGTTATCAATTCGACCGTATTTATTTTTTCTTATAAATTTATTTAAAGGTTACCACTTTTCTTTTAAATTTTTAAAAAGTTCTATAAAATCCATTATATCTTATATTCAAGGCAACATTTCAATTCTCTTTTATTTGTCAGTATTATGAAGCCCTAGAATGTATCCCGTTGATAGATTCCCCGAAATTAAACGGAAGACGGATCTTCCCTGAAATATAGTTGATGCAAAATGGATCAGAATTTTCCCAGGAAATTTCAGAATATATTCTCTGAAATTTATATGGAGTTTCCGTAAAAAGCTGGCACATCTATATCCTTTGGTTATTACTTAATGTAGCATGCGATCCGCTCGCGTGGTCTACCGACATTTATAAGAACAGTTATTATTATTATACCGGGGATAATAAACATTTTTTGTATGTATGTTTGTAATTATTTCACACAAAAACTATTGGACCGATTTCAAAACTTCTTTGACCATTAGATATATGAATCTATGGGCTTATAACATTATGGAAGCAAAGCCGGGCGGAACATCTAATTTATTTACATTAAAATCGTTACGAAGATTTCACTAACTGATATCGAAATTTATTCTCTTGATTCTTTTTTCCGCAGATAATATTCCGAACCAAAGCAATTGCTGGTTACATTTCAAATCTCATTTATCTGTCACTGTTGAAGAAAACGTTTTATTTGTTATCTTCAAATCCAGTAGTATATATTTTTAACCGACTTACAAAAAAAGGAGGAGGTTATCAATTCGACCGTATTTTTTTTTCTTATAAAAATATTTAAAGGTTACCACTTTTCTTTTAAATTTTTAAAAAGTTCTATAAAATCCATTATATCTTATATTCAAGGCAACATTTCAATTCTCTTTTATTTGTCAGTTTTAAAGAAAACTTGGAGCTTTATTAACCGACTTACAAAAAAAGGAGGAGGTTATCAATTCGACTGTATTTTTTTTTATGTATGTTACCGCATATCTCCGGCGTTTATGGACCGATTTGGAAATTTTTCTTTGCAATCGAAAGAGTAGAGTTCATGTGTGGTCCCATAGAAATTTGGTTCAAGTCCGATCATCCATGTGGAAGATATTCCAGGGAACTCCTCGAAAATCAACGGAATAAGCTCTGCGGTTAAGGTTTAATGATGTATATATCAACTGAATTGTGACTAGGTGATGTGATTACCCTTCACAGGACACTAAAAAGGATAAAATAATTTTTTTTTCCAAAAAATAGAACCGACTTCCTCGCTCTAAAAAGTAGAAAATAACTTTTATTTCATTTTTGTTGAAATCTATACAAAGTCGGTGCCTTATCTATTTTCAATTTAACAAGATTTTGCACCGACTTTGTATAGATTTCAACAAAAATGAAATAAAAGTTATTTTCTACTTTTTAGAGCGAGGAAGTCGGTTCTATTTTTTGGATAAAATTTTTATTCATTGCCAACTCTTCAAATCTGGCGTCATATCTTTTGTTAATGATAATGACAAGGTGATTAATGCAGAACATTTATTGCTACTTTGTTCTGGCCATTTGAAATAAGAAAGAAAGAAAATACATTTATTGGGGTAACAACATAATAACAAAATAAAAAAAGCATACAATCACATTAAAGTACCCCAAATGGGTTCCCACTTGGTGAGGTGGAATGCTAGTAAAATATTTTTATACTAGTATTCCTGTACTGATTTTCAGTGGACACCGAAAATATCTGACATTTATTTATTTTATTTATTTTTATTTATATATCCTTTATTGCACTGATAATAATATAAAGATCTTATAACTAGAGACTTAAATTTTAACAATAGGCGGTCTCATCGCTAAGGAAGCGATTTCTTCCAGACAATCTTTAGTACAGAGAGAAAGTTAAAGAAAGGCAGGAGTAAGGGCAGTGCATAAATTTAATAGATAAAAAATATACTAATTTATAATATAGAAGTAACAAAATATATATCACGCTCTAATATCTGACGGTCAAAAAGTTCTATCCGATCTTTACTACTTTTTTATGTTAAGGCAAGCGGAGCATGCGGTTCACCTGATGTTAAGCGACTGACCACAAGAACATCTAACAAAAAATAATATTTTTTAACTTATAAATTTTCTACACTTTTTCCTTATAATTATTTAAATAGCAAAATTTATTAGTATAACAAAACCCACGTTGACCCCACACTGGATCCTTTCAAAAGATTGGCGATAGGAAAAAGGATAAATTTTACAATGTTATCGGGTTTCCCACTGATGGGATAGCTAGATACCCTTAGTAAAACCCTTTGAAAATCCACATCCTATTTACAGTTAGGTTAGATTATCAATTTACACTATTATTATGTTTTATTTTTTTATACTGTGGCAGGCAAGCGAAGCATGCGGTTCACCTGATGTTAAGTGATTGACCGCAGCCCATGAACATCTAAAACATGAAATTGTCGCAGTTGAAACCATTACTTGCATGAGACATTACTGTTATACTAATATTATTTTTTGTTATTTGTTTGTATCAAATATGCACCGAAACTACAGGACCGATTTGGATGAAATTTTGTTCAAAGATTCTTTGAAACCCCAAGAATGACATAAGATAGTTTTTGTTCCGACAATCCTACGGGAACAGGATATATACGCAGGTGAAACCGCGGAGCTCAGCTAGTGAAATCATAAAATGATAACTTGTTTTGTAAATTTCATAATTTAATTAAATCAACTTGTTATTAAATTTAAACTGCAATTATTAAAATTCCACGAGGTATAATAATTTGCTTAAACTGAAAATTGGCTACGCCCAAATTCAAACTTCATCAGCGGGTGTTTAATTAAATTGAATTGCAAAGCTGATTATATTAACCCAGAAAATTACATGACTATTTTAATTAGTTCGTGGCAAAAAATGTAGCCCGGAACAAATTATTACTCTGTTTAAAATTTAATTAAATGAATAGGCGCTACAAAAATACATAAGTTAAAATATCCATAGATTGAAATTATGAAAAAATAAGGTTTCAAGGATAAACATACTCAGTACGTCTTTGACTTTTCTTCTACATTGTATTACGTATCTACGTTGTATTTTATGTGTAATCTATTTAATTATTTTTTTTTTCATGATTTAATATAAGTACCTACTTCGACACTAAATATTTAGTTGTCTTTCGTTCCTACAACGGGTTGCTCGTAAAAGATCGCTTCATAGCGATTGTAGTGGAAGTCTTGTTTTATTTTCTTGTTTTTTAAATTCTCTTCTTTTTTCATTTTCCCACTAACATTAGCAAATACTTTTTACTATCGAATGGATTTATGTTTTCCGACTTTTTAATGAAAATAAATAAAAATAAAATATATAGCGACAAGGCCGCCTTTATTAAGCATAGTATAAGTACTATAATATGTAAGATTTTAATTTAGTTTATTTGTATGCATCTCATAAAGTATACATTTAAGCCTACAATTCATCAGTTTTTCTAACACATTGTGAATTAGTTTTTTCTCTTTTCTTTGTAAACGACTTTTTATTATAAAGTTATGCATGTGGTGTTTACCTACCGATAATTGTACACTTAGTTTTAAGATAATCTAATCTCTATGTATACTAGTTTTTTCTGTGTAACAATTTGCTGGTAAACCTTAATAAACAAATAAAGAGCTTTCATTCATTCGTTCACTATTGGTTTCTTGCTCCCTTCCGTCACCTAATGAATCATTACGTTAAACATTATCATTAACCAATTAGCGAGTATGTAATTAAATCTTACGGGATTATTAGCGCTTCGTTGTCTCGAGTTTATTAGGGTTCTGATTAATTGGATGTTAAACACTGTTTATACTCATTAAGTTGACGTTAATTATAATTGTGCTTATGTCTTTGTATAAATTCAAATATCATACTTTATTTTATTAAGTAAATACGTAGAATAGGCTTTTGGGGAGATTTGTAATGTGATTTTCAGTCGGCAAATTTTATATGCTCAAATGTTTTTGTAATATGTTGTCTTTTAATAATTGTGCTTTGTTATATCTTAACAGACATGTAAATTATCACTTATCAGGTACAATGAACCCAAACCAAACTAGTAAAAGGCAACCGTTATACCCGTATCAAAGATTCAAATAAAATCAAATTAAATATTTGTCCTATAAATGCTTCTAATTAATATTCTAATTGTGATTTTTTTCTAGGATAACCAATTGTGGTGGAATTTGGTATACCAATATATCTTTATTTTCAAAGTATAAATAGTGTTAAATATGGAGGCACATCCTGAAAAATAGTTTTTACCACTATCTCAGGAATCTGGGCGATATACTTTATGCAAAAACTTCTTGAAATAAATGATGTATTTATTTATTTTACCTATATGGATAAGGATCTATAATACATAGACTACTAATTTTAATCCCAAATTTCCCCCGGAGTCTGCTACGCGGGTGAAATCGTGGTGTGTGGCATTTTTCTTATAAATATTCACATTCATACAACCAAAGAAAACCTTGAAAACGCTTAATACGTCAAAGCGAAAGTCGTTACAAAATTCTTTAAATAAATCCGTCTAGACTTCTATAGAAATTCATAAAAAGACTTCAACCAAGTGCAGTAACTCTTATATACGCAGCGTCATCACTTTTAAACAACGGT
>LQNK01000144.1:68715-83571 GCA_001586405.1 Phoebis sennae
GTCAAACCTATTTCCATAGAAAATTATTAAAAAAACTATATACACGCGCATATATCACTGGTCCTGCGATCGTAATTTTTTAAACTTTTGTTGTGCTCCTCTAAAAATACAGAAATTAGTAGCCCACGCGTGCGAAGCCGCGGGCGGAAAGCTAGTTTTCAATAAACCGTAATTTATTCTCTCGATTATTTTTTTCCGCAGATAATATCCCGAGCCAAAGCAATTGCTGATAACATTTCAAATCTCATTTATTTGTCACTGTTGAAGGAATCGTTTTCTTTGCTAACTTCAAATCCGGAAGTATATATTTTCTTATAAAAATATTTAAAAGTTACCACTTCCATTATATCTTATATTACCAAGGCAACATTTCAATTCTCATTTTTTTGTTTATGTTGTTAATACTAGTGCTATTGACTTAAATAAAAATAAATATTTCAAAATATCGTTCTAGAATTTGCTAAAACTGTCTCTCTAAGCAATTAAATAGTTATTGAACGTTTCTTTACAATCCAAATCTATTATAATATCTGAATGAAAAAGCTGGTAACATTTCAACTCTCATTTATTTGTCAGTTTTAAAGAAAACTTGGCGCTTTATTCATTGCCAACTCTTCAAATCTGGCGGCGTATCTTTTGTTAATGATAATGACAAGATGATTAATGCAGAACATTTATTGCTACTTTGTTCTGGCCATTTGAAATAAGAACGAAAGAAAATACATTTATTGGGGTAACAAGATAACAACAAAATATAAAAAGCATACAACCAAATGGGTTCCCACTTGGTGAGGTGGAATGCTAGTAAAATATTATTATACTAGTATTCCTGTACTGATTTTCAGTGGACACCGAAAATATCTGACATTTATATCGCGCTCTAATATCTGACGGTCAAAAAGTTCTACCCGATCTTTACTACTTTTTTATGTTAAGGCAAGCGGAGCACGCGGTTCACCTGATGTTAAGCGACCACAAGAACATCTAACAAAAAATAATATTTTTTAACTTACAAATTTTCAACAGTTTTTCCTTTTAATTCTTTTAATAGCAAAATTTATTAGTATAACAAAACCTACGCTAACCCCACACTGGATCCTTTGAAAAGATTGGCGATAGGAAAAAGGATAAATTTTACAATGTTATCGGGTTTCCCACTGATGGGATAGCTAGATACCCTTAGTAAAACCCTTTGAAAATCCACATCCTTTTTACAGTTAGGTTAATTTATCAATTTACACTATTATTATGTTTTTTTTATGCTGTGGCAGGCAAGCGGAGCATGCGGTTCACCTGATGTTAAGTGACTGACCGCAGCCCAAGAACATCTAAAACCTGAAATTGTCGCAGTTGAAACCATTACTGTTATACTGATGATATTCAATTAAATATACCTACCTATAGTCACTACATAGTATAAAACAAAGTCGCTTTTTCTGTCATGTGTCATGTTGTATGTCCCTATGAACGCTCAAATCTTTAAAACTACGCAACGGATTTTGATGCGGTTTTTTTTAATAGATAGAGCAACTCATGAGGAAGGTTTTTATGTATAATATCATCCATTAAACCCGTGCGAAGCCGGGGCGGGTCGCTAGTAATATTATAAAGAGGAAATGTTTATTTCTTTGTTATTTGTTTGTATCGAATATGCACCGACACTACAGGACCGATTTGGATGAAATTTTGTACAGAGATTCTTTGAAACCCCAGGAATGACATAGAATGGTTTTATCCCGACAATCCTACGGGAACGGGATATATACGCAGGTGAAACCGCGGAGCTCAGCTAGTCAAATCATAAAATTAAAACTTGTTTCGTAAATTTTATAATTTAATTAAATTATCTTGTTATTAAATTTAAACTGCAATTATTAAATTCCACGAGGTATAATAATTTGCTTAAACTGAAAATTGGCTACGCCCAAATTCAAACTTCATCAGCGGGTATTTAATTAAATTGAATTGCAAAGCTGATTATATTAACCCAGAAAATTACATGACTATTTTAATTAGTTCGTGGCAAAAAATGTAGCCCTGAACAAATTATTACTCTGTTTAAAATTGAATTAATTGAAAGGGCGCTACAAAAATACGTAAGTTAAAAATATCCAAAGATTGAAATTTCAAATTATGAAAAAATATGGTTTCGAGGATAAACATACTCAGTACGTCTTTGACTTTTATTCAACAGGGTATTATGTATCTACGTTGTATTTTATGTGTAATCTATATTTTTTTTCATGATTTCATATAATACTTCGCCACTAAAAATTTAGTTGTCTTTCTCTCCAACGACGAGTTGCCTGGAAGAGATTGTTTCATAACCATAAGACCGCCTTTTTATGCATAGTATAAATAGGATAAGATTTTAAGTTTCTTTGTGTGCATCTCATAAAGGGGTTTCATTCATTCATTCATTCACTATTGGTTTCTTGCTCCCTCCCGTCACCTAATGAATCATTACGTAAAACATTATCATTAACCAATTAGCGAGTATGTAATGAAATCTTACGGGATTATTAGCGCTTCGTTGTCTCGTGTTTATTAGGGTTCTGATTAATTGGATGTTAAACACTGTTTATACTCATTAAGTTGACGTTAATTATAATTGTGCTAATTTCTTTGTGTACTTTTAAATATCACAGTTTATTTTTTAAGTAAATACAAGTATGGATTTACGTTTGTAAGGTACTTTTCATGCAAAACTACTGAACCAATTGTGATGAAATTTGATATGAATATCTTTATTTTAAAAAATATATATATATTGTGTAAAATTAAGGGCACAAGTTCCTGAAAAGCAGTTTTCTCTATCTAAGGAACCTGGCCGATATATTTTTGTAAAAACTTCTTGAAATAAATGATGTTTTTATTTATTTTACCTATATGGATAAGGATAATATAATATATAGGCTACTTTTAATCCCGAATTTCCCACGGGATCTGTTATTCGGGTGAAAATTCACATTCATACAGCCAAAGGAAACCTTGAAAACGCTTAATACGTCAAAGTGAAAGTCGTTACAAAATTCTTTAAATAAATCCGTCTAGACTTCTATAGAAATTCATAAAAAGACTTCAACCAAGTGCAGTAACTCTTATATACGCAGCGTCATCACTTTTAAACAACGGTGTAAGAGTACTCACCTGAAAAGTTGGCGAACGGCCAGTTAATGTTTTAACGACGGGAAAGTACAGTAAACGGTCATTACTTTGACAATTAATGCCCAGTTCCTATAAAAATGAACGACGTTTTTCTTACGGACAGTACAAGATCCTACGAGGCGTAAGTCAAAAGCGTTTCTATAATAAACGTGACGTTAACATAACCACCAAAACTTGGTTCTGATTGGTTGATTAGAACCGCTAGTTATGAAAACCATTCGTTTGTGTTATATGACGTTCCGTCGTTTATAGGAATCGGGGACTATCGCGTTGGCATTGGAATGTGTGATGCGATTGGTCAATAGAATTGGGCGCTTTTGGGGCGCATTGCTCGCTCGGTTTTTCTGGTAGTGTGTAAAGAAGATAAATCCTGTATTGATGGTTTCAGAATCGAAGGATAGATTCAGAACTGAAATAATTCTTTGACGATATTTTTTACGAATAATTTACGCAATTGTTATGTTTGAAGATAAACTGATTTAATGAAAGTATTACGATATCTCAGCCGATATTAACAAAGTTTGAGGGATGATATATTGATAGATTTAAAACATACGTTTAGACTATGACATAAATTAGAACAAAAATGTGCGATAATCAGTAATATCGCACAAATAACTAGTGTACATATCGTAAATAACTAGTCACAATAAATTTTGTAACTCGACACCCTCGTTTAAATACAAAAAAATTATACGCGTGTAACGTGTACAGTATCATTATTATTACAATAACAATGAAATGATAAGATATTTCATCTATTACATATTAAGTTTAGAATCGCAATGAAGGAATAAAAAATGTAGTCCATTATTCTCACAGAAGTCTTGCAAGCTTAAAACGTCTTTCAACGTTACAAGATAAAATTTAATGTACTCGAGCTTTGTAACCCATTTCTATGCCAATTCAACCGCTCATTCTAACCACGTAGACCCTAAAACAGAGGCTGTTATCTTTTCATACGTAATCTTATAAGATAAAAGATAACTGAGTGGCTGTTATCTTTTCATACATAATCTTATAAGATAAAAGATAACGGCTTCTGAACTGTTATTGAACAAGATATCGGGGTATTGGCAAACTTTAAGGGATGATATTTGTTTTGCGGCCTTCATTATCCTTTTTATTTATGTTTTCGTCAAACTTATCTCATTTCTGTCTTTATTAAGGATCAATAAGAAAAATATAGTTTAACAGAGTTCTTAATCCCAGTTTATATTCAGTTTTATTTTATTTGTAAAATAAACATTTATCTTTACTGACTTCGTCTCTAAACAACAATTATGTAAACGCATTTTGTACATAATTAGAATAAATAAGCAATATATTACATCTATATTATCTAATTTTAATATTTTTTTTTGTTTCAGGTAAAATCACAATGATTGGAAGGAGGTAGTTCAAAAAATTAAAAACCAACATATTTCAGTGTAAGACAATTTATTCAAACAACTTTCCATCCCTTTCATTTGCCTTTTCACATCCATAAGTAAGACAAGGACAGAACATTTATCAGCTGTTTAATATTCCCGCTCATGATCGCCCGTTGCTTTGTGGGCTTTAGTCTTCAGGTGTTTGCTTTGTCGGTAATATTAATCATCCATGTTTAAAAGACAAGCTTACACAAGCTTCTAACACCATATTTGTATGAAAAATTAGAATAAAAGTATTTAATAGCGTTTTTCTCAACCATAACCATCTCCTTAATCCTTACCAATCCGGATTCCGCTCCGGTCATAGTACGACTACTGCTCTCCTGAAAATCACGGATGACGTGCGATGGGGTATGGACAACCGACTACTAACAGTACTAACACTTTTAGACTTCAGCAACGCTTTCAACACTGTTGATTTTGACGTGTTGCTGAACATGCTTAGGTCTATCAACTTATCGCCTGAGGTAGTGTCATGGTTTCAAAGTTACCTTCATGACCGCCAACAACGAGTTCGGGCTGACAACTCTTATTCTACATGGCGTAAGATCCCGTCGGGAGTGCCACAAGGTGGTGTCCTTTCTCCTCTTCTCTTTTCTATTTTTATTAACTTCTTAACTAACAATCTTACCTCTTCCTTTCATCTCTATGCCGATGACCTTCAAATTTATACACAAGCTTCCATTACTGATATTGAAACAGCGGTTAACTGTATTAATGCAAATTTAGTTAAAATTTTCAACTGGAGCATGTCTTATGGTCTCAAGCTTAATCCCAGTAAATCTCAAGCTATAATTATCGGTAGTCAGAGCCTTATTGCCAGAATTAACTGGACTAAATTACCGCCTATCACTATCGATGGTGAAATAGTGCCTTATAGTAAGACAGTAAAAGACCTTGGCTTGCACTTGGATGAGAATCTTTCCTGGTCAGTGCACCTGAAAAACATTAGCCGGAAATTGTTTGCTACCGCTTCTGGTTTGAGACGTCTCCGTAATCTGTTGCCCATACCCACCAAAATAATGCTTGCGCAGTCCTTGTTGCTCCCGATTCTGGATTACGCTGATGTTTGTTTTTCTAATCTTACTCAAGAACAGCTGAATAAGTTAGAACGTTTGCAAAACTTTGCGATTCGTTTCATTTTCGGTCTCCGAAAATTTGACCACGTTACAAGTTTTCGTAGACAGCTTGAATGGCTTCCTATCCGTCTCCGTCGCGATGCCCACTTCCTATCACTTCTGTACTGCATACTATTTGATCCTCGCTTACCCCACTACTTAAAGAAAAACTTTGAATTCCTATCTGAAAGGAGTCAGAACCTGCGATCGGCAGATAATTATATGCTGCGTGTTCCAGCTCACTCCTCAAAGTTTTTTAATGCCTCCTTTGCCGTGAGAGCTGTGCAGCTATGGAACGCTTTGCCTACGCATATAAAAAAGGCTCCTAATTTGGTTTCTTTTAAAAAAATGGTAAAGGACCATTACATTAGTTTTTAGTTGTGTTGTATTTGCGTATAATATTTACTGATAGCTTTGTTTTGTTTTGTAATTGTTTGTTTGTTTGTTAATTGTTTTGTGTGTTTTGTTTTGTATTTTTTGATTTGTGTACACTCTTCCCTTCCTATAACTGTATTGTAATTTCTCTTCTGCAGGGTTGCTTGGAAGAAATCGCTAACGAGCGATAAAGCCGCCCTTTGCATTGTGTATGTCTTAATGTATGTCAGTTTTGTATTTATTTATGTGTGTGTGCAATAAAGAATATTTGTATTGTATTAATAAGATATTTTCTGGCACTTTACAGCCAGCGTGGTGAAAAGATTTTGATTTAAGTATTAATACTTAATCCTAAATAATTACGTAACTTAAAGGTAATTGACTGATATAGTGATCTATCAACGCACAGCCCAAACTGCTGTACGGATCGGGCTGAAATTTGGCATGAAGGTAGATGTTTTACGTAAGCTAAGAAAGGATTTTAATCAAACCCTACGGGAACGGGAAAAGAGATATACACGATTAAAACCGCGGGGCATAGCTAGTTAAATATAAAATACGATAAGCTTTTTACAAGCATTTCTGCCCCTAATATTATGTCCTAGGACCAAGATAAATCAATAAATATCTTCGGACATTTAACACATTGCCCTCTGGTCACTAAGCAAAGTGCAATGGAAACTAAACAACTGGTAAACATAGTTAAGTATTAACATAGTTTTAAGAAAGTAATAATAAGTATAAACATAGTTTTAAGAAATTGTGTATACAATGGGTTCTTACCTTAAATAAACAAAAAAAATATTATTATTATAGTTAAATATATCCATCCCTTTCATTTGCTTTATTACATCCATAAGTATGACAAGGAAGCATTTATCAGCTGTTTAATATTCCCGCTCATGAACGCTCCTAACTTTGCGGGTTTTAGTGATCAGGTGTTCGGTTCGTCGGTAATATACAGCGTAGTTAAGTGCAAGTTTAAACTACATTTTGAGAGGAAATATTAGAAAAAAGAATACATTAAGAAAAACAACTGCCTACTCTTCTATGCGATCTTTCCTCTACTCTCCGGTTGTAAGAAATCGCTTAGCGATAAGACCGCCTACTGTACTTTGTTCTTTTCAGTGTATTTTCCTTTATTCTTATTAAGTGCAATAAAGAGTTTTCATTCATTCATTCAACGATGAGAAAACGATAGATACAGAATTTGAATAGATTCTCTCATCTAAAAATTAAAAAAATCCTTTCAAAACCTTCCTTTATGGCATTTATTTAGCTCAGAGCGTTGTTGTTGCTAACCTATATTTTATTTATGACAGGATAGGAAAACATACGGATATTATAACAACAAACGAAAACATACACGTCTCCAGTATTTTAATTTTTCGCTAATTTAACTATTAAATTTATTTAGTAAAACAAAGAAGGGCGCAGTCAAGTAAGAACTGAAAAATATAAATACGTAGATAGAAATCTATTTACTTATTATTTATCAAATTATTTTACGGTATTTGAGGCAAGCTGAAAACTTGTATGATGCCTCTCCTATTACACCCCGACATGGAACTGCAGACCTGGCTGGTGAGTAGCGGGACTTTGTAAACCTGGCAGGTTTTTAAGGAGAACGGCAGTACATAGTGGCAATGTACTGTAGGGTTCCCAACCATACTGTTAAAAACAGTATTATACTGTTTTACACTATATTATACTTTTTACTGTTAAACAAAAATAAAGTATACGAAATACTGTTTTCAGCATCAACATGTCGAACGAACGCAGCGCCGTCACAATCGAGCGTTTCAGAACGAATCAATATAATAATAAAATAAAATACTTTTCATTTTCGTAAAATACTGTTTTTCCTTCTCAGACCTAAATATACTTTATTTCTTGTAAAAAAAATTGGTAACCCTAATGTACTGTCGTATAAGCGGCATGAAATAACAAACGCGGAGGTGCTTAACAGCAAGGCGCGCGTGGCACTGTGCGCGTTCCTGTTGGAGATCCCAGAGCCTCACATTTCTAGCGCAGACGTAGGACACCGTGAGGTTTTAGTCAGTAGGAGTATGACATATTCCCGGTTCCTATAAACGACGGAACGTCATAGTATAACACAAACGAATTATTTTCATAACGGGCGGTTCTAATCAACCAATCAGAACCAAGTTGTGGTGGTTATGTCAACGTCACGTTCATTATAGAAACGCTTGAGACTTACGCCTAGTAGGATATTGTACTGTCCGTAAGTAAAACGACTCGTTTTATTTTTATAGGAACTGGGCAATAACCTAACTGTTTCCCCCGCGACGCTTAGGTATCCATGCAGGATTTTTAAGAATTTAGTTGTAAAATTGTAAATTTTAGCTACAAATAATACCCTATTCTAATTACAAGTTGCCTCGAATATTGTATACTTATTTATGTATCTTGAATGACTTGCCATCAGTATTTCCGAAACGTTATGAAGGGGTCATTAAAGAAAAGAGCCTACATCTCAAGGGCCTGCAACACATACGCGATACCCCTTACATTGCGAATTAATAGTGGCGACAGTGAACATTTACCATCGGGTGTCGCGTCTGTTCGTTTGCCTGTCATAAAAAAAGTACATACACAAGTTTGACTCCTGTAATATATATTTTGTAGTTATATGCTTCATTTATTACTTTTTATTATCACAAAAAATTGTATAATTTATTATTATATTAAACGATGGAAAGCTGAATTTCATTTCAAGCTACATTTGCAAGCAAAAAGCGAGGTAAATACGCAATAAAAAATAAATTATTCGCAAATTGTCTGGGCTCATAAAGAATAAAGGTGAATGGGTAATGGTGGATCCACACGATCAACGTACTGTAAATTTGATCAAACTGACTCGACTCAAATTTTTATTTTCAGTCAGATTCTATTTAGGACTACTATTTAGCTTTTCGGCACGGCTTTGTTCCCGTAGTGCCTTTCGGGTTTGTTACATTAGTTTAATATTGTATATACATCTTCCTCGTCTTCTTTGTAACAAAAAATATGTTCAAATTGGACCAGTAGTTCCAGGAGATATAAGCATTCAAACAAATAAACAAACTCTTCAGTTTTTAATTATTACTGCAATATACAATATATGTTTTGTATATAATATGAAGATGATAAAAGGATAATATAATTATAATACGCTCAAAAGCATATTTCAAAATAGCTAAGAAAAGCTCGGTCTGAACAAAGTATCTCTACTGAAAAATATTGCACTTTACAGTGTCAATTTAGCAATGATGAATTATGAATTTAATTCTTGATATTAAGAATGAATACACAAGCATTGCCATCGTGTACCCGCTCCATTACGCGAACAGTACAGGCGCGTAAGCCACAGTGGATTGTATCCGCGTAATGGAAAGGGTTACAAAAGGAACCGACATCATTTGGATGAAAATTGTTAAAACATTCACAGTCGCTTAGGCAATTAGGTATTTTTAAGATTTATTACGATTGTGTTCTATTTTTAAACGACTTTCAGAAAAAGAAAAAAGGTTTCAATTTACAAATAATTTACCTTTTTTGTGTATGTTACCGCATATCTCCGGTATTTATGGACTGATTTGAAAAACTATTATTGCATTCGAAAGAATAATCTCAGTGTGGTCCCATAGTTGTCGTATTTTCCATGATATTTAGGAAATTCCTCGAAAATCAACAGAATAAACTCTACGGTTAAGGTTTAATGATGTATATATCCATTAAATACTAACTCTGAGACTGAATTGTTACTAGCTCTGATGTGATAACCCTGCACAGGTCATGCCCTACCCTATTTTCAATTTAACAAGATTTTGCACCGACTTCAAATAGATTTAAAAAAAATAAAAGAAAAGTTATTTTCTACTTTTTACTATGAGGATGTCAGTTAAATTTTTTGGCAAAAAGTTATTATTATGTATCCTATCCATTACGGTAAAAGTACAGGCGCGTAAACCACGGTTGATTGTAACCGCGTAATGGAAAAGGTTACACGAGGAACCGACATCATTTGAATGAAGATTACTGAAACGAGTTCATTCACATCCGAGTTCCTGAAAATTTCTCCTCGGGACTTATTTTTGTATTGAATTGAATTTTTGATCTTAGGGTGATTGACACTTTATATTATCCTTTACATATTTTAGAAATAATTCAATTATGTAGTTAAATGAGGATACCTATTTTAGAATAAATAAAAAGAAAAATCTTATAGAATTAAAATGAAACATGTTTAATTAAAATAGACTAAAAATTAAATTACTTAATGGAAAATCATTCAAATTAAAAAAAAAACAATGAAACTTAAATTAACATAAAATGCAAATAAAAATTAAAATGCATGTTAAACTTAAATAAAATACAAATAAGATTAAAATAAATAAATGCATTTATTTTTTACTAGCTTTCCGCCCGCGGCTCCGCACGCGTGGGCTACTAATTTCTGTATTATTAGAGAAGCACAACAAAAGTTTAAAAAAATTACGATCGCAGGACCAGTGATATATGCGCATGTCTATAGTTTTTTTATAATTTTCTATGGAAATAGGTTTGACCAAAATCTCACAGAGCGCGCGCTTCTTCGAAAATACAGAAAATTGTAGCCCACGCGAGCGAAGCCGCGGGCAGAGAGTTAGTTATTTTTTGAAGGTTTTTGAGGATCCATTGAGTGTTTTAACGTCTTAATCTATACGTTAAGAGTATAAAAAGGCATGTCCGCAACTCAACCAAAATCTCACATTGTCACGTCTTATGACATTTTCACGACTATCTCGAAGCACATATCTCAAAAAATATTTATTTTAGCAGAAAATGCATTTAGAAACCTCGATATCAATCGATTAAAAATCTGCCCAGTGGTTATTACGTGATTGACGCACATACAACAAAACAGATAAACAGACAAACAGACAAACAGAAAAAAAAATTTTAATCATGGTTTTGGTATCTATAGAACATACATATTGCATACTAATTACTCTTTTTGAAAAAATATTCAATGTACAGAAATAGTTCGGTTACTGTTTTATTATATGTATAGATTTTGTTAAAATTGACATAAACAAAACCAGTATGAATTATGCGTGCGTACGTGGGATTGTGTGTATGCGTGTGTGCGTGGGATTGTATGTCAGACTTTCAAAGGTTTTTACGAGTTTATCAATGCTTATAATTTAAAAGGAAACGTTATCTGCATGAAAACTGCTGAAACAAGTTAATCTACAATCGCGTATTTAGGCAATTAATCCTTTTTAACAGTTACAACGATTGTATTGTACTTTCAAGCGTTCTTTAGGTTTAATACAGATGAACATTATCTGTTGTACATTTTACATTACGCGTTAAGTTAAGTAGCGTAATCCACGGTTGGTTACGCTACGTAATGGAAAGGGTTACAAGGAACTCACATTCGCACGATTGCTGTAACGAGAGTATTCAATCGCTCGTCGAGGCAATTAGTCCTTTTCAAGTTTTGAGGACTGTATTGTATTTTCAAGTGGTTAGGGGATATACTGGGTATATTTTTCATGAGGATTTCAGGATTAAATCCGAAACTGTGAAAAATATAAAAAATATTCTATTCAGAATTTTTCATACTATACACGTTGCATTGACACATTGCAGACTTTTGAAAAAAAAAATACTATTTTTTTTTTGTATATTTCTTTAATATACAATATGCTATAAGCCTACATAAGGATGTCTACGACAAATATATTTTTATTTTGGGTAATATTTAAGTTTAATTTATGGGTCCAGGTGTGATACTGTGTGATCTTCTTATTAATAAAATTTCACTTATATCGATCGATAATGTTTTTTTTATTAAAATACTGTTATTAAAAAAATATAAAACGTCGTGTCTAAAAAATCTCATTTTTGCAATAAATACTTTAATTCAATACTTAATAAAAGGTAATTTTTTACATTGGTTTTTAACAATAAATAACTCTATTGACTTGCCATTTCAGTGTAGTGTGTAGTCAAAAAAGGTACTAAATAAATACCGTCGAAATAAAATTCTATTCCATAAATTGATTTTTATACATGCCAATAATATACCTTTAGATCTCTGTCAGATGCGCCTGGCGAACAAAATATTTTATAATGGTAATAGTAAATTATAATCAATAAATAATTATAATACTTCCTCGATTGGTGTCTTAGTAATGCTCGTCATAAACTATCATATTTAGAAATAATTTCACTAAAATAAAAACTATCATTTATCCCTTCTCGGGTCTCAAACTACATTCGTACTAAATTTCATTTAAATAATTTCTGTGGTGTAGAAGAAGAGACAGACAGAATTACTTTCGCATTTACAATATTATATAAGCCTTTATCATTCAAATTAAAATCTAGTGGTTACCGTCAAACTCTGAACATAATCTCTTGAGACGCAATTAATCTTCGCTCGTAGTTATTCCTTAATACTACTCTGATAAGCCTCTGAGACGTAATTCGGTGAAATCTCGTCTTTATGCTCTTTTAGATAAGAAGTTTTTGAAACTAGCTTTAGCCCTTTTAAATGAGAGTTTTAGAACGTTAACCTGAATTTTAAGACTATATGAAAGATGTTCAGTTATGTAACAGGATGATGTAAATTACATGGCGAGTCTGCCAGGATTTTTTTTGTTGTAAAGATGGGAAGGATTTTGGTGTATTAATTTATTTATTTATTTATACACTTTATTGTGTTGAGAAATACAAAGTATGCAACTTATTATGTAAAGTTTCTTACATCTATTTTACATATATTATAAATTAATTTAATATATATTTTTCCCAACACAGTAGGCGACCTTATCGCCTTAATATTATGTAGTTTAAGAAATATTATGTAGTTTAAGAAATATTATGTAGTTTAAGAAATATTATGTAGTTTAAGAAATATTATGTAGTTTAAGAAATATTATGTAGTTTAAGAAATATTGTGTAGTTTAAGAAATATTGTGTAGTTTAAGAAATATTGTGTAGTTTAAGAAATATTGTGTAGTTTAAGAAATATTGTGTAGTTTAAGAAATATTGTGTAGTTTAAGAAATATTATGTAGTTTAAGAAATAATTTCTCGTATTGCCATGGATGTGTAATGTAGGGAAGGCGATTTAATATAAGCTTGATAATTGTAATAAACAAAGAGTATTAAATCAGCAGTTGAAGATAAAACGATGTTTTCAACATTTTAGCTTGACGGATTTAAATTATAGTATAACTTTAAACAAAATTCCATTTACGAAATTTTAAACCCTTATTCTATCGGATATTCTAATACGTGAGATGCTCACAAGCCATCCATAACCCACACTTAAATTAAAAGCAAGTCTTATGTAGAAACGATAGACTTAAACCGGATCTATAACACAATGTATTAGTTATTATTACAGCAATATCCTCACTACGTAAAACAAAGAACAATTTAAAACTGTGCTATTTCATTCTGATCTTCTATACTTCCTTCTGCAATAAAAACTTTATCCAATTGGTAACTTAGCAGATTGCTTTCAATATTTTATTGGTTATTCTATTCTACCAGAATATCTATAACAGTCAAATCAAAATATAGTACCGAGAAACATAAACATAATTTCTTCAGACGCAATTAATGTTCTGTAGAGAATGAATAGATGAGGCTTTAGGGTGTGGCGAACGGGGCCTCGCGCAAAAGCCCAAGTAAAATTATTCATTTTTTATTAAAACTATAACATAACGTTAATAAAGTTAAAATACTTGTGTAGATCGTAGTATTTAAATATCGCGCCTCAAAACGATTGAAAATTCTTTTTTTAACGGCCGTTTTCAATATTCTATCTATCCCTTGTTTTGCTTACTAAAGTCAGGCAAATCTATCTATTTGCACTTACTTTGATTTCAATATGCTGTCGACGGATAGTCCTTGTTATAACTTTTGACAATCAAATGTCGTTTAATCTAAGATTACAATCTATCCATAATCTTTGATACATTATTGAAAACGGCCGTAAGTGTATATATGCATGGGCGTACCCAGGTTCTGGGCTAGGGGAGGGCAAACCATTTTATTTAAGCCAGGCCTGGGCAGCCACAGACCATACAGTGCCACAAACCCGAGCGTGGAAGTAAAATGGACGCGCCGCGCGGTTTTCAAAAGTTAATGCATATAAATATATACTTCTTTCTTTTAGCCTTTTTCCGTTTCTCAGTCGGGTTCGGCTATTTAACCTAAGGGAATTGACGAAAGTACTGGTTTTTTTCAAAATAATGTAAATATATTGTACTGCAAAATAAAAATTTTAATCAATAACAATAGAGAGTAGAGAGGTATACGATATCCAGGGGGGGGCAGGGGAGGGCAGTTGCCCCCCATGTATATATGTGTATCGTAATGAGATACCGCCTGGGGCCTCGTCGTAGCAAACCAGAGCTAGATAGATTTCTTAAGTACTACTCTGATAAGTCTTCGAGACGTAATTCTGTGAATTCTCATCTTTATCCCTTTTAGGAGTTTTGAAGAACCTTGTTTTTGTACTGAATTTAATGAGAGTTTTATAACGTCAACCTGATTTTGAGGACTGTATACAAATTTCAGTTATGTAACAGCTATCCAATGGCTAATCTTCTCACACAGCGAAATTATACACACAATAAGATCCACCAAATACAGCGACTAAATAATACTATCATATACAATGAAATTTATTAATTAAACGTGTCTTAGCAAAACTATATTCAGCCATGATGCAAATATTTTACATAAAAATAATAT
>LQNK01000144.1:83799-95213 GCA_001586405.1 Phoebis sennae
TTAGGACTTTTGAAGAACCTTTTGTACTGAATCTAATGAGAGTTTTATAACGTCAACCTGAATTTGAGGACTGTATACTGAGAGAAACTGTAATTTCAGTCTAAATAATACTATCATATACAATGAAATTTATTAATTAAACGTGTCTTAGCAAAACTATATTCAGCCATGAAGCAAATATTTTACATTAAAATAATATTAAATTGTTACAATTAATAATAAAAAAAAATCAGTTGAATTGATAACCCCTTCCTTTATTTTGAAAGTCGGTTAACTACGATTAAAAATAAATAAATAACAACGCATTCATAGATTAATCTATACATATAATAAAGCAGTAACCGAACCATTTCTGTACATTGAATATTTTTCAAAAAGAGTAATTGGTATGCAATATGTATGTCCTATAGATACCA
The DNA here is from genome assembly GCA_001586405.1 of Phoebis sennae. NCBI lineage: Eukaryota > Metazoa > Arthropoda > Insecta > Lepidoptera > Pieridae > Phoebis > Phoebis sennae. Next base: position 84,216 of record LQNK01000144.1, read on the forward strand.
AAACCATGGTTAGAATTTTTTTTTTCTGTTTGTCTGTTTGTCTGTTTGTCTGTTTATCTGTTTGTATGTGCGTCAATCACGTAATAACCACTGGACAGATTTTGATAAAATTTCACATGATGATAGATCAATAGTAGGTGCAACTTATAGGCTACATTTTATTTGAAAAAAATATTTTTAGGGGTGGCTTGCCATATATGCAAACGGAGGTTAAAAAAATAAATTCGCGAACACATCATTAAATGAGATGTCATTGGATAGGTTATTAAAAATGAAATAGAGGTTTCTAAATGCGTTTTTTGCTAAAATAAATATTTTTTGAGATATACGCTTCTAAAGTCGTGAAAATGTCATACCACGTGGCAATGTGAGATTTTAGTTGAGTTGCGGACATTTTTATACTCTTAACGCAGAGATTAAGACGTTAAAAACACTCATTACATTCCCAAAAACCTTCAAGAAATAACTAACTCTCCGTCCGCGGCTTCTCTCGCGTATGCTACAACTTTCTGTATTTTAAAGAGGCGCGCGCACTGTGAGATTTTGGTCAAACCTATTTCCATAGAAAATTATAAAGAAACTATAGACATGCGCATGCGCACAACGGCGATCCTGCGACCGTAATTTTTTAAAACTTTTGTTGTGCTCCTCTAAAAAATACAGAAATTAGTAGTCCACGCGTGCGAAGCCGCGGGCGGAAAGCTAGTGATACAATAAAAAGATAAAGTGTCGATCTGCAAGATGAAAATTTTAATTTACATTATTAAACTATTATTACTTTTATTTTATTTTTATGTTTAAAGAATTTTGTATTATACCAAAAATGTACATTTATATCTATACTAATATTATAAAGCTGAAGAGTTTGTTTGTTTGTTTGTTTGAACGCGCTAATCTCAGAAACTACTGGTTCGAATTGAAAAATTCTTTTTGTGTTGATTAGACCATTTATCGAGGAAGGCTTTAGGCTATATAACATCACGCTGCAACTATTAGGAGCGAAGAAATAATGGAAAATGTGAAAAAAACGGGGAAAATTATTCATGCGTGAGGCTTCCGTTGCGTGCGCTGCGAAAACGGTTCAAGGTACCAAAAAATTATGTATAAAAGAATTATTCCTCTTGAAATGATCTACAAAAATGTCCACGACAGTATATGTCTATCTTTTAAGATTAACTCACTAGAACCGTTTTTATGTAACATAATTATGCTACGGGAGCGAAGCCGCGCGGATCAGCTAGTTAAATTATAAAGTTCATGTATATTTGCAATACCTGAAAAAGGTGCAAACTAAGTTTTGGAAAATATATAATTATATAATCACTTGGTAAGCAAAAAATCTTTGAATTTCACTTAATGTAATTAATTCAATAAAATTTTAAAAGTGAATTTGAATATCTTGAGACGCCACTAATCTTTTGTAGTAAACCATCTAGATTCCTTTAAATACTACCCTGATAAGCCTTTGAGACGTAATTCGGTGAAATCTCATCTTAGATAAGAAGTTTTGAACAACCTAGCTTTTGTCCTGAATTTAATGAGGTAGTTACGTCGTCAACCTGGATTTAGGATTGAGAAATTTTCAGTTATGTAAAAATTATCCTACGGCAAGTATACGTATAATGGATGTACTAAATACCCCAACCATTAATAATTTCCAGTATTTGGTTAACAATTTGTATTTGATTTAAAAATAACCTAAAAATAAATCAATTTAATTACCTATAATTGGAATACAAATCTAAACTTGTATCCTATACCATAAGATAGATGTGGGCTCTTCGACAGTTGTCTCTTTTCTATTAGGTTTGTCGATGTAAAGATGTGATAATAAAACCGCTTGAGGTGAATCAGTGTGTATTTCAATAATCACCTGTTTTATCCCAACAATTATGTTAAAATATTTTATATATTTTGTAATTTTGTTGCTGTTGGTTTACCTGTCGAACTAATATGAAAATAAATAACACAATTGTTTCTTCTTTTTAATATTTCTATAGATAGGTACAGATAAGTAACTACGGAATCTTCCATCAGCGCGGACACACATCACCCCCAGTCCCGCAATATTATGAGTTCAGCTGTAATCCTGGGCTCACGGTAACTCATATTTATAGACGATGGACTTTAGTTTTATATGACATCATATAAAACACGTTACACGGTAAATATTAAAGGTGAGATCCCCTAATGAGGTATGTAGCGAATGTGGGATCCGTTTTACACGTCATTTTTCATTTACAGGCAAGTAGGAGATCAGCCTAGACTGAGGGATTTTTTTCATGTCTCCACTGGATATCGAACCCTTCTTACTACTTCTTACGCGCTAACCATGAATCAACGTCTGTCAAGCACAGGACTGCCTGTTCCAGTTAAACATGGAATTGCGTATTAAACACAAAATTGTATTGATATATCTAATAAGTTATTTTACATAATTAAAGGCAATGATCTAAATTCATAAAAATACATTTATTGTCAAATAAGGTAAAAATAAATGCATTTTTTTTTTAAAAGCCTTTACTGACCCACATGTAGACTCAGTCATAGTATGTACTATTAATGTAGTTTGTTTTTTTTATTTTTTGCTATTATAATAGCAGTTTAGTAAAAAAGTTAGTTATAATTAATTTATCACATATAACCTTAGTTTTGTATTTCACATACCTAAGCAGTATTTCTCTACCTTTGGGAAGAGACTGATATTTTTAACACAGGTATCTTTGTGACCTTGCTAAGATCCCAGTTGCGATTCCTAAATTTAAAACCTGATACTGCTATCGTAATTCATTGTAAACTTTTAGTTTCTTATAACATAAAAAAATCAAAATAACAAATTATAATTATTTAGGCTCAAGCTTAGAAAAGGCGAAACTTTTGTCCCAATTAGCGTGTTAAACTTTTGCTTAGTTTTAATTAGAGGCTAGGTTTTTGCTTATAAAGTGGTTGCTTAAGAACAAACGTCAAAATTAAAATAATTTAATTGAAATGTCTTGGTACAGAGACAATCATAGTAAATGAGCTACAAAAAAGTTATAATAGATTTTGAATTCATCTTAACTTTGAAGTAAGCGTCGATGACTTAGTAAATCATAGACAAAATTTTCAGTTTTATGTCGGGGTATAATAGCAGGCACACAAGTTTTTAGTTTGCCACAAACACCTACCCAATAAATGAACCTAGCTCTGGGAATATTTCGTCGTGTATAACTAATTTAAGAATAAGCATGCAAGATATTTGTAAAATTAAAATTAGAGCCAAATTAAAGAAGATAAACAATTTCATTAATCAGGAACTAGAATCTATACCTTACCTTACACGTTACATCAACCTAGGAACAAAAGAAAATATTAAAATGAAATAATTATTAAAACTAGTACTTGTCGTTTCAACTGTATGAATAATTTAACCAGCTTCAATATTTTCTGAATCGTAACCTCGTTACGGTTATACGTTAGCGGATGCTGAGTGCTCTCACAAGCGTCTAGAAACGTCTTAGATTTTATTTCTAAAGGGCATCGACTTCCTACTTTTTAAATTATGCCATCTTACTTTGACATATTTATTTAATACTTGTGGGTGGAATAATTTTAGCACATAGAAACTTAAATGTTCCGCAATGGCTAAAGTTAAAATGAAAAACGTTTTTTTAAGAATGTAAAAATTTTAGGTAATTTGTTAAAAAAACAAAGGCTAATATTTAATAATTTAGTGAAAATCAATTTATTAAACAAATTTAGAAACATATTTGTATGTGAAAATTTGGTTTCAGAGCGTGTTTAAACAGGCTATCCTATCTACTAGCCCTAAACAAAATGCTATCCCTAAAACAAAATTTTCCGCTTTCTAATAATACGGATTTAACAACATAGACTAATAGCTCCTAGCCTATTCTTTGCCTATATTTTTCTTCGTCTTTCTTTATTAACATTTTCCAGATTTATATTAAAGTTTGTTCAAAGCATTAAATAGCAAGAACGTTAATATTAAACGATATATTTGGATTCATATTTCATTTAATTAAAACAGAGCAACAAAAGATCATTCATAATATTACAATTTTAAATCTCCCGCCGCGCCTGGAGTTTCCCTCCAGGATTATCTCGAAAATATATTAAGAATTGTGTATTATAATCTTAATATTTCTTCATAAAGTTTCCATGTCAAGTTTGTTCGCAAATCCTTTGATCATGGTCTTATCACTTCGATTTGATTTGCTTTTGATCTTGTTTGGATGTTCTTAGTGAAAGGAGTTAATACTACCAGTATTAAAGCTAATAATAATAGCTCCTCTGACCAATTTATGCATGATGGCTGTTGAAATAAAAGTTAACATTGTGATCTTCAGAAGAACCTAAGATGAAAGAAAGTTTGCTCTCTTACACCGCTAGGTGGCGCTAGGTGCTAATATTAAGATTTAAATATTTATAACTGTGTCCATCTCTACGACAGGCGCACTAGAGACTAGCGCAGGAGATATTATAATGCACAAGTGTACGGGCGAACACAGGTGCACTCTCTATTCCTTAACTCTCATAATCCGAAGGGACGGCAGACCGACACGACCGGAGAGAGAGATCAGGCGCAGGACTCGTTGGTAAAGCCATTGCTTTACGTGCTACGAGGCACAAGGGTGTACTTATACCTCCAACTTTCCTGATTCAGGGTTGTTACTGAGACTTTTTGCCAGAAAATAACTTTTTAATTACTTTTAACTAAATGACCAACTGAAATAACTTTTTTTTTGGTCCAACCCAAATAAATTACAATGTTCATCACATCATAATTTTCTACTTGTGGGGATCGAAACAACAGCCTCAGGCGCAACAGATCATTGTATCCACTACGGCAATTGGGTCGTAAATGATAATTCTATACAAAAATTATCGCTTTAAACTTTGTAAAATTTCCAACATAATTGTTTGCATGTTAAACTTTAGACGACAAGTTTGTGTGTGTTGTTTTTTTGTTTGTTGTGTTACTGGACCGATTTGACAAAATCTTTTACCATTAGAATCCTACATTATCCCTGATGTATCATGATATTAGATATGACTGACCTGACTATAACATTATGCTGCGAGAGCGAAGCCACGCGGAATAGCTAGTAACTAGGTCTGACAATGTAAAGCCCGATAATTCTGATAGTATTAATACATTTACCCAGATATCATAGAAACTAAACGTAGCTTTTATCTTTGTCAGGGAACATTTTCGAAGCATTTTATTCTCTTAGAGCAAGGGTTCCCAAACTGTGCGTCGCAAGAAGTATAGAGGGGCGGACTTCATTGCTTCCCCTACCCCCCCATTGAAACATCTCAATTATCTGTCCCCTTAATCCTATTTGAAATTAGAACTCACCCCTCGCTGACACTAAGGCGTCTAAACATATAACTGAACTCGTAAGTGCGTCGCGGATTGAAAAAGATTGGGATCTTTGGGTTTATATATAAATTCTCCAAAATATCCAAAGCCGAATACAATATCTAACAACCGTATTCTTCTTTTGTTCCTGGCCCTCCTGTCTCAGACGGAATTTCACCCGTATTCTAAGAAGTCACCTTATTCTTACACCACTCAGGTTACGTCAAATATGACGTATGGCAAACTTCAATCGAAAATTCATGATTGAATAACACAAAAATAATATAATATTTAATATATAGATCGAAGTAACGGATGGAGGTGTTAAATTTTCGTCTCCAAAATTTTCTTAACGAAAGTGAACGTGAGTTAGTAGAGTTATTTTCCGACTCAGAATGTAAATTTTCGTTGACAGAGGTTGAGTGAAGTCGAGGAATGCTCGAGATACGTATTAGAATACGGGTGTAAATTTTGGATTATACCACGTATATTCATTTATTTTTTACGCGTGACGCACTTACAAATTTAGTTGTAAGTCAAGTGTGAGTTTTAGTTTGAAATGCTAATAATAAACTACACTCGTAATCTGGATGGTTGGCGATCTACCACCGTGCGCTTCACCCGCAACTTCTTTCCTCGAACGGTGAAGCTGTGGAACGACCTTCCATCTGCGGTATTTCCGAACAAATTCGACATTGGGGCCTTCAAGAGAAGAGCGTATTTGTCCATCAAAGGCCGGCAAAGCACCTGGGATACCCCCGGTTATCAGGTGGGATCACTTAACATCAGATGACTCACTTGCTCCTTTACCTGCTCTGCCATAAAAAAAAAAGTTTGAGAACCCCTGTCTTAGAGAATACATTGCGTAAGTAACAGGGTCCTCGTAAAAACGCTGTTTGTTATATATTAAATAAATTCCCTAACACCGAAGTTTTTTCATCAGTCAGATATATCGAGACTCATTTGTCACGGGGTAAAACATGGAACCTGGAATTGGGGATACAGTACGACGAATAAAATTAATTTTTAGTGCCTGTATTGTGTGTCGGGATGGAATTAAAGTGACAAATATCCATAACACGTTATATAGGACCTCTACAAAATAGAGAAAGCAAGAAAATCAATTTTTAAGTAAAGTAAATCAAAGTAAAGGGACCAACTTTGAATAGATTTCAAAAATAAAATAAAAGTTATTTTCTACTTAGTGTGAGGGAATCGGTTCTAATTTTTGTCAAAAAGTTATTATTATCAACACATTTGAATCGGCAATCATTTGTCTAGAAATACATGAAATTTTAGGTAACTGAATTGAAGATATGTACAATATAAAAGAAAATTTCATGTATTCTCTTTCCTAGCGTTCGAAAGATTAATACTAAAAATATAACTATCAAATAGATACACCAACATCGGGATTAATAATTTCGTCTTCTGTACTGGACGAAAAATTATATTTTTTTAGAGAAAGCATATGGCGTAAGTAACAGGGTCCTCGTAAACAGGCAATTTGCTATGTATTAAACAAGTGTAACACACCCAAGTTTTTCATCAGTCAGCGTGGCATTTGTCGTTTGTCACGGGATAAAATATACAGAATGTATTGTAAGTCAATGAGTGATTTCACTGTTTTATAGTATTTTTATGTTAGGGCTCTTGATTAATTATAATAATTAGGGCTCATAAGTTACCGGCAATGGATGTTGAGATTTCTAAAGTTATGACAAAGAAAAACTTGAGCTTTATGCTCTAACAATTGTTAAATACTTTTTTATACACCTTTATTAACCGATCGTTCTTAACTGTATTGTATTGAGCTTGACCTTGCGTTGTAATGTATAAATAAAGATATTTCATTTGATACCACACTTAAATTCCAGGGTGATTTCAGATAAATTGTAATTTAAAACATACAAAACGAGAATTTTCTATAATTATAAGAAAGAAAATTATTTATACATATAAGAGCATGAGTTTGCTTTAATGTGGGACGTATAATACGCAAATAATAATAAAGCAAATTTATTTACTCTAAACAACACAAAAAATTGTTTTCCTTCGATATAGAATTCAAAGAAAACCTTTATACATGATGTTAACACAGGTAAATGAACATATTGGTAAATATCGCAAGTCAACACGACGATTGATATATATTTATGAATATTTATTTATTATACTTTTTCTTACAAAAATCACAAAAAAATCAATTTAGAATATTACATGTTAAAGTTTTGTACAGGAAGGCGGCCTTATTGCTTAGAAGCAATTTCTTCCAGGCAACCTCATAGGAAAGGATATGTATGAACGAAACGCGAGTCCGCAAAATAAAACACAAAATTAAGAGACAGAAAAAAAGCAAAAAGACGATAATAAAATATAGTAATTTAATATGAATACAGGGTGTCCTGAATACACTCCCCCATTAGCAGTTTCGTTGGTTCAGTGCTAAGCGCGTTAGGTGTTACAACTAGTCCTGGATTCGAACTACAGTGGAAATGTAAACAATGTCTACCACTACACTACCGGCCGTTTTCAATAATGTATTAAAGCTTATAGATAGATTGTTATCTCAGATTATATGACGTAAGATTGACAAAGTCATAGCAAAGGCTATCCGTCGATAGGATATTGAAATCAAAGTAGGTGCAAATAGATAGATTTGTCTAACTTTAGTAAGCAAAACAAAGGATAGATAGAATATTGAAAATGGCCGTTAATCATTAAAAATCTATTGCCATAAAAATCCCATGTACCAATAGGCACCTACCTCTTTTAAGCGAATTATAATGTTGCAAGTTAACGAATAACACAATTAAAAAATCAATAAAAACTACAGTGTTCTGATAAAAAATATTCGCAGAATGTGATCACGTGTGACGTGACTAATACAATAAAAACCAACGGCGTTACATAAATTATAACACATAATAATAATAAGATATATCTTGATTTAACCTACCTTTGTATAAAGAGAAAATAAATGTCTTATTTATTTATATTTGATAGCGACATGTACACATAAATATCGAAAACAAACATTACGAAACAATAATTTTATGAATATAATCGATACAGTCTGTCCTGAACAAACCCTCACCGTATAATGTTCCCAAGTGACCATAACAATAATATTGACCCAGTCCTTTGCAATAGCTTATCTGTTATTCATTTCCGTTATTTTAAGCGAGCTGGGTAGGAGTATTATCATAGTATAAATGTTAGTGTACGTACTGATTTGTAAAGAAAGGACAACATTCGTTTAATGCCATATGTGAAGGGGGTTACTGACAGGATTGGAAGGATCTTAAAACGAGCTTCAATTAATACTATTTACAAGCCGCACAAGAAGATTCAACAATTCTTGAGACCAGTGAAGAGTAATATTCCTTTACAAGATGCCGGGGTATACAAATTGGACTGTGACTGTGGCCTCTCATACATAGGTCAAACTAAGAGAAGCATTGGAAGTCGACTAAAGGAACATATTGCTGATATTAAGCACAGGCGTCACTCAAAGTCAGCTGTATGCGAACACACTCTTGACAAAACAAACCATTACATTCGCTTTGACCAACCACAAATCCTCGCTCGTGAGAATAGATTCTTTCCAGTGGGCTTAGACAAGTGGCAGAAACGCTAATAGAATAGCTTAATAAATGTATGGAACTGACATAACGTTACCGTAACGATATGTCAGTTCCATACATTTATTAAGCTATTCTATTAGCGTTTCTGCCACTTGTCTAAGCCCACAGGACTGGTACGCGAGGCTATTGAAATTAAAAAACATCAAACATTCAATAGAGAAGATGGTTTGAGACTTTCTCACACCTGGGACCCACTTATAAAAAATTTAAAACCCCATGTCAAGCATACCAAAAGACAAGAGGACACTGTAAGTCAATTTTGCAAGAATCCGAACCAGTTTTCCAAATACCATCTTCGGGGAAATAAATGGAGGTAGACACACAATTTTTGAAACACTCATGAAGACAACTGCCATCTCAGTCTCCCGTGACCACGCTCGCTGTAAAGTGCTCGAAACGTCGGGTTAAATAATAATGTAAAATAATGTATAATAAACCGCGTTTAAAATCCTTTAAAAAGTATTTTATTTAACATTCGTTTATTTATAACTTACGTGTTTGGTAACATCAAATCGAAATAAAAATTAAGGAACGTTTACATTAAAAATATAATATGTTATGTATAGATTAGTTTTTCTTTTTTATTATCATTAAAATTATTTATCGAATTATGACATCCTGTGATGATAAAGGATACAATATGTGATAAATAAATAAATTACTTCAGTATGTATTCTCTTTTAATAAGATCTTAAATAGGGGAAAAAGATGCTATAGTCAAAATATGTTTTAATGGGAGTCATTTAATAATATTTATAAATAAAAAAAATAAAATAGGCATTTAACACAACGCCATCTAGTCCCAAACTAAGCAAAGCTCTTATCTCGTTTCTATAGTGGACTATGGAAACTAGATAACTAATAGAACTTAATTAAACATACTTTTTGTAAATTCATACATACTATAAATAAATATACACACAGACAGTAGAAAATTACAATGTTCATCACATCATAATTTTTACTCGTGGGATCGAACCCACACCCTGACGGTGCAATAGACCATTGCTGTATCTGCGCCAATCGGGACGTCAATTCAATTGAATTTTACGTTTATATGCAAATTTAAAAAGCTTTTTAATAATTAACTCCTCATAAATAAAATTGAAAAGAAAAAACAAATGTAGCTTATATTATTGTTATACGACAGCTTAACACGTTCCATGCGAACCAGGTCGAAAACTCCTGGTCCATATCTCGCTTGCGGTGCGGGTACGAAAAGTATAGACTTCTCTGTCGTGCGGAGAGCGTAACTTCAGTTTGGTTCGGTGTAGGAAAAAGATAAATACATATCTGAGATGGGCTATTAAAATAGAATCCAGTGGTGTGCCTATCTTAATACCGGAAATTTTATACCTGGTACCGCACTGAACAAATAAAATTTCATCACAGTGCGGGTACAGGTTGAATACACCTGGTAGCCCCGCTCACCTGGTACCGCACCACGCGCTAGCTTCGCACGGTTAGTGTTGTGATCGTAATCGATAGAGCACACGCGTCGACAATGACTTCAAGACCAGCGAAACGGTGTCGTAAAAGAATAAACGTGGACCATATTGAAGACAGTAATGATAATATTGAAGACAATAATGATAATAATAAATCAAAGTATAAACCGCACACCACACTTAGTTTACAAAATATTACGTATAATAACAATCACGTAAGATCTTTCATAATAATTTTCTTTGCAGAACCCGCAATAAAACCAAATAAACACCATTTAGTAGAGGGCAAATCTTCAATAAAACTTAGGCCCATCGATATCTGTTTTTCCCATCCCTAAAATATGCATAAACATCCTATTGTTCAGTGCGGCACAGGGTACATAAAATCCTGTATTTTATTTTAGCTATAGATTCTAAACCAAAGAAGCTGTCCACGTACGCCGTCAGGATCTCTTCAATCAATTCATTAATACCAATATCCAAAGCAAAAAAATATGTTTTTTCTTTTCATGAAGCCAAATAAGAGGATTCAAGTTTT
>LQNK01000144.1:113760-125626 GCA_001586405.1 Phoebis sennae
GGTCCAAAAAATGAGTTTTTCGCGATTTTCTTGAAAACGGTAAGTTTTATCGCAAAATTACCCCAGACATAATTTGTAGATCAGGGAATTTCCTATAAAAAAGGTATCAATAATTTTTTCTCTAAAAGCCACCGCTTCTGAGATATAACGATGCAAAAAATTGCGAGCGTCATAATATGCCTAAGTACCTCACCCATATACTTTCTGTAGCTGTAATGTAAGTAAGAATATGTTTCTGTCGGTGATTTTAAGTTACATTTAAAATATAAAATGATTAACAATAATTAATAATTATTAACATGACAAATATAACGATTGTTGTGGGTGAAGATGTAGATTTACTCGTGTTACTCACTGTTAGGTGGAAGCAAAGTCTGAATTGGTTCTAATATATTATCGACCAACTTCCAACCCCAATCTGTTGGGTTTAGTTGATAACCAAGCCACACTTGAACTTGGTAGTATACCCGAAGAAGATGTTGATGAGCAGAGACTGAGGTTGGAGGAAGACAACCTAATTGTACTTGTTTCTTATTTCGAGTATTTTTGACAAAAGATGCATATCGAAACTTGTCTAAGCAGGTAGTTTTTTTAGGAGCTCCGTACATACGAAGAAGAAAGTGAATTCCGTTGGTAATAACTTCTTCTGGAGTTGAATTTCATTTTTTAAAAACTTCAGCAGTTGCAAGTAAGTCTTGCTTTTCAAACATTTTGAATACAGTTGTTTTACCCCTCCTGTAACATGCAGATGTCGTATCACAGCCAGTTATGGCGTGTAAAAATAGTATGTGATTTCGACACTTTGCAAAAGTCGACAAACTTTTTGATGAATAAAACTCTGATTGATTTTGAGATTTTCCTGGTTTTAAGAAGAAAATAGTTTTTTCAGCTGGACTTCGAGCAGTGAGTAACACGAGTAAATCTACATCTTCACCCACAATAATCGTTATATTTGTCATGTTAATAATTATTAATTATTGTTAATCATTTTATATTTTAAATGTAACTTAAAATCACCGACAGAAACATATTCTTACTTACATTACAGCTACAGAAAGTATATGGGTGAGGTACTTAGGCATATTATGACGCTCGCAATTTTTTGCATCGTTATATCTCAGAAGCGGTGGCTTTTAGGGAAAAAATTATTGATACCTTTTTTATAGGAAATTCCCTGATCTACAAATTATATCTGGGGTAATTTTGCGATAAAACTTACCGTTTTCAAGAAAATCGCGAAAAAAAAACTCATTTTTTGGACCTTATTACCCCGCTAAAATTTTTTCCTTACATGGGATCGGTTGGGACTTTTAAGACAATGTTTATAATTATAATTTAAACAATTTTAAGAATTTTCAGCTTCCCCTGAATTTGTCGTGGGTTTACTGATTTTTTGGTCTAATTTGACCGGACTAAATAGTAGTAGATCGAAATTCAAATAACAATGTCAAAATTTCTATTTAAAATGTCAATATCAATTAAATCATCTAAATATTCATTGATGTCATAGGCTTCTTCATCAACCATTGCGTCAACCTTCGGCGAAATAGTCATTGGTAAATTTTAATGTCACCCGGACATCAAGACTAAATTACCAGAGTGTTTCTTACTTACTCACTTACTGCGCTAGCGCAGCGAACCATAGTGAGTAACCTGCGATACAAGGAACCATTAGTCCCTATCCCTATGTGCTACCTCCCGCTAATCAGCAACATCAGCAATTAGAGTATTTGTTATACATCTTAAGCTATTGCTGGCTAATGCCCGATTCCTATAAACGACGGAACGTCATAGTATAACACAAACGATTGGTTTTCATAACGGGCGGTTCTAATCAACCAATCAGAACCGAGTTTTGGTAGTTATGTTAACGTCACGTTTATTATAGATACGCTTTTGACTTACGCCTAGTAGGATATTGTACTGTCCGTGAGTAAAACGACTCGTTTCATTTTTATAGGAACTGGGCATAATTCGGCAAAAGCGCGAGTGCTGGTTGGGTTAGCCGATATTATGTTTTTATGGAGCTATGTGGTCGCTAAGCTCCTTAATATAAAAATAAACAATTGCAGAGAAGAAAGTCTTGACAGACAGACAGACGGACTACGATATGTTTCTATGGAGGCACGGAACTCTAAAAAACAAAACTATTTGCGTCTAAATTAAATATCTTATGTGGTATTTTTATTGCGTAAATCGGTAACGTCGCATTGCATTACTAGGAAACGGCGTAGATACCTTGTTTTCACATCTTGATTTGACTACGCCATTTAGCTACGTTTTTCATATTTCCACATGAATGCTGGAGATATTTCATGAATATTAAAGTGAAGCAAAGAATTTAGGAACTAAATTTTTCGATATTCAACGAATCTTACTAATTTTATAAATGCGATAGTTTAAGAAGATATTTGTAAGTCTTTCACACAAAAACTTCAGATGAAACGATTATGATGAAACTGGGTATAATTAAAGATAAGGGTTCAGAATAGCAATAACAGTATTTCACTGTGTTTTGTACGTCGAATGAGAGCCCGAAATTCTCATACTTTTCTATCCCGTTCTATTCCTCTCCTTATCCCCTCCCCTTCCATCGAACCGTTAAGGCATCTGCGACACTTTGATGTTGTAAATGTTCATAGGCTGTCAGTCACTTAACATCAGGTGAACCGCATGCCCCGCTTGACTGCTATAACATAAAAAAATCAATCCATGCTCATTAAACTTCGTATTGATTTTTGCTACCCCCCTAATAATAATTATAATTAATTCCTTTATTTTTATATCATTTAATTTTTATTTCTATTTGTAACTCTTGTTTTCTTACATCACACTTAGACTTAAATTTACAATAAATTGTACAAGCTAAACTTTATCGGTTGCACAGGGTGAGTGCCTCGTGATCTGTACTACAGGCATACGCCCATTTCAGACCCCAGTCCTCACACAAATTATGAAGATTTCTTAAGTGTAATATATATATTTATCTATATTAATAAAAGCTATGTTTGTATATAGACTAACGGCCGTTTTCAATATTCTATCTATCCCTTGTTTTGCTTACTTTGATTTCGACATCCTAACGACGGATACATTTGCTATGACTTTTGTCTATCTCTTGTCATTTAATCTGACATAACAATCTATCCATAATCATTGATACATTATTGAAAATGGCCGTAAGTCACTCATAAAAATAAAGATATTATTCATTTAATATTTTAAGAGTTCAGAATCATTAAAAACTAAAAGAAGTTAGGTAAACAAATGTATTAGTCTCAGATTAAACAGTGTCTGTTGAACACGAACTCATTTGGCTTGCAAATGCGAGCGCTCATCGATCGACACTGATTGAATAATGAAACCTAATCACTGTTTGTATATGCCTCATAGTGAGGGGTGTTATTTTAAGGGTTAAATACTGTTATATCAATCTTAAATTAATTTGCATTTAATGGGATATAATTAAGTATTGACTTAAAGACTTTTTACACTATTTCCACTATTTATTAGTAAACATTATTTAATTACAAACGGTTTCGAAAATTCATCATCAGGTAGTGTAATCATCAATAATTTTCGTTTAACATTAGTGGGGTGATAAATTTCTATTGAAATTGTAAAAATTTCAAAGAATTGTTAAACAGATCTACACTAATATTATAAAGAGAAAAACGTTGTTTGCTTGTTTGCAATGAATAGGCTCAAATACTACTGGACCTACGCTACATTAACCACGAACCACGAGTAACATAGGTTATGCATATAGTATATAACATACGGGACTATAGGACATAATATACTACGGGAGTGAAACCGCGCAGATCAGCTAGAAATCTAATATGTTTATTTACTCAACGAGGCTTTTAATTCTATATAATTATATATTATCACCTCGATAACAACTTAACGTCATTCATACTAATAAAAACAATGAAAAAGAACGTAATTCTTCACTTATCGGCTAATCGTTACGATGGTATCTTGATGGGGGATATAAAACCTGAATATTTCCAATTCTTTCTAATCGATACATAAATGATTATTTAATTGATGGCTTTGTAAAATTTAATGCTTATCGGACAGGAGATAAATTATTTTTATATTATCTCGGATTTGAATACAGATTATTATTATTTCCGTAGAGACAACAATTGGTGCCCGGAGGCCTGTATTTCCATCCCATTCCTCTCCCATCCTGTTCTACTCCTCTCCCAATATCCCATCATTAATCCCCTCTCCTTCCTTTAAGCTGGCAAGAAACTTCACTGTTGTAGATGTTCATGAATCGTAGACTGCGGTCAGTCACTTAACATTAGGGGTACCGCATGCACCGCTTGCCCGCTGTAACATAAAAGAGAAAAAGACTTTACATGACTCTGAAGCCGTAATTCATTCATTCGTTCGTTCATTTGTTTATTTTCTTTCAAAAGAATGCATCTTATATCATAAATCACAATATAAATGTCGCAGTAACGTTAAAAACGTAGAAATAAGTTATTTTTAATGTCCCTCTCACAATTGGATTGTAGAAATGTCAAGATTCAATTTGAAACAGCAGGCAATATAACAAAATAACTTCCTAAGAAATGTTTGAATAAGCTCGCAGCTTGGAATTGCTTTCCACATTTATTCAGGGCAACTTATTACGAGGAAGAAATAGAAATGAACACATCCATCAAGGACGATCTTTTATTACTGAGACATTTATGTCAGTAATATAATATCGGTTGATTAAATAGCGTAAATAGGTGTGCTTAATATCATGGACAGAGGTTTTGGACAAAGGATAGTAGGTATGATATATTTCTCGCACGAGTACAATATAAATAAAGATAATGTTTCATAATTTTTTGTTGTACCTACGAATGACTAGTTTATACTCTAAAAACTGTTAATCAATGTGTATAAAATTATATAAAAATTGTAGAGTCCACAAAAACTTCAAATAATTTAGAATTATTCAAGATAAAACTTTACAATTGGCTCATTTATTCTGTACGAAACTGTTTTAATTAATAATTTTAATTGTTGTGTGTGTGCGTGTGTGTGTTGATGTATTGATTATAAAAAGGTCTTCAGTGAGATGCAGTTTTTATTCGGAATGCTGATGCTCAACACAAATAGAAATGTATGGATCCACTGTAATTTATACTAATTTATACCTATTATAGATAGACAGTTTAAGAGAAGCTGAGTAAGAATTTGCTACAAGTACAGCAAAAACTGAATAAATATATTTTACGTGCTGGTATTGGCCACAGAATCTATAGTAGATGATTGTTTCAGCCTCCGTTGAATTTGGTTGGATTATTATTAACAGGTAAAAATGCCGTGCTTCAATCGGCCTACAAAGTCTTATACGAAGATGTTTTAATTTTACGTACAAAGGTACCGTATAATATATTCCACTTAAAAAGTAGGTCCCAATGTACTCAGCATTAGCTAGTGTTGACAATTTAACACTCACGGAGAGTGGTTTAAAGTCTAGAGTCTAACCGGAATCCTTGCTTTGATGGCTGAGGAGAAATTAGGTCGGCGTCTTTAGAATGGGAAATACATTTATGGCTTAGACTGGAAGAAAGTATAAGTATTTTGTTTATTAATTCACTTATTAATATATGATTGCATCGTTGGTCTAGTGGTCGCATCTTTGACAACAGAAACAGGGTCTTGGATTCGATTTCCGAGTGGGGCCAAAAAAAAGGTAATTGAGACTTTTCTAACAAAAAATCTTTGTAGCAGCCCTGAGTCTGGAAATTGCCGATGTTCAAACACCTGTCGGTCCTGCGCCTGATCTCTCTCGTAGAGTCGTGTCGGACTATGAGATCGTGCTATGAGAGTAAAGAAACAGTGAGTACACTTATGTTTGCGCACACACTTCTGCACTATAATATCTCCTGCGTACATGGCTTCAGAATCGTTATCGGTCGGGCAGGCATTAATATATAGATTTTACCCGTCGCGTCACCTTTAGAAATTTCCACCTAAATCCCACAAGTATAGAGTATAATAGATATTTTTTTCAAGATAAAAAGTAGTCTATGCCCTTCTCTGTACTCCCAATTAAATGCGCCTAAATAGGTAACAAACATACGAACTCAACTTTCGCATATTAGTGGGGATGTATGGTGATTTAACCGGCATAATTGGAGTTCATTTTTTCCAACTCTATAACCAAATTCGTTCTATCATTTCGCGAGTTTAGTTCTAGCGAGAGAAACCACTTTGAAACCTTCCGCGAACCATTGACAAACACTGGTTTACAATGACATTAATTTATGTTAGAAAGAAGCAGAAAACATTATAACAGTTTATAATGACATTCATTTATTTTACATTAAATTATCTCATAAATTTATACTTTGTCACGCAATTTCCCTTTTTCCTTATTCTTATCGTTTAATATAGATATTATCCGAATTATGAATAGATTTCAAGATAAATATCTATTAATAATTCGGATAATATCTATATTATGAAGATTAAACTTTTCTGGTCTTGCTATGTAATGTAAACAAAAGAAGATAATTTGAATATAATTTTAACAAGGGAACATTTTCGCTTAAGCTTTGCCTGAAGCGTTTGCAATGTTCAAACTTATATAATTAATTTGTTAATTTTATTTTGTTATATATTTTTAAACATCAAGTATAATACAATAATTCGTCAATATAATATAATGAAAACCACGTTTCTTGTTATTATTTTTTTTCGTCAAGCAATGTATTTTTCTTACAGTAGGGTTGAGTTGACTCAGTTTTCGAGTTACGAGAGTTTATGATTGAGGATGATCATTTTAATTTTATTTTTGAGCAGGCAAAGGAATCAGTGGGGCACTTATTTGTTGGTTCTTATCACAAGATCTATTTCTAACTAAATCTAGCTAATATTAAACTATAATTTCAATCACTACGAGAAATTTTAATCGTTGATACCGGGTTATCTGTATACAGATCAGGAAATTCAAAGCGTACTTATATCAGAATCACGTGCTTCATGTACTATTCGAGAAGCCGACTAACTTTAATCTAGTCAAGGGAAGTCATGTCCACCTCAACAGAAATTGAGCGTATAATGCATCTCTGATCTCAGTCGTAATAGGATTTGATATCATTTCAAATTCATTCTAGAATGTTCGAAGAAGTAAGGATGTCTTTTTAGCTTTTTACGGCTCAATAGTTCAACAATATATTTGAGTGTGCTATATTTTTGTCGGAAAATTGTTTAATTGTTACTTATTATAAAGGGAAAGTTCTTTAGATAAATAGTTTTACTTCTAGAAAGAAAGGAAAACTTTCCTTTATTTTTATATGAAAAAACTGCATTCAACTAAGAACAACCGTAGATTCCATAAATTTTAAATGCGATGTAATTGCGCAGTATACGATATAAAAATGATTTAATATTGTTACCTATAGATTTCATTATTATAATTGTCATTCTATAAAATTTCGGCGGTTCGAATCCTTGTTGTGGCAAAGCTCCTCTCTAATAATAACGAATATGTTCATGTCAACAATGTATCTATAATATTTATATTTATGCGATATTAGCAAAGAGTATTACACTGTTTATTTACTGAACAGACAATGTAAATTATAATAGAAAATGAACATTCTAGAATGTAATATTTTGTATATTACAATTGAAAATGTACGGTGAGTTTTGTGTGGACCCTTAATCATACGTTATCGTTAGAATATTAATAACGTTATTAAGATAACCTGAACGACTACCCCTAATAAATTGTCAACCACAATAAAAAAGACTAATGTATTTCGATGATAAATAACATAACGAATGTATTTTGTATGATATATTATTTGTATAAATTCCATTAATTACGAATATACAGCTATAAGACCAGAAACATTTCCATTAAGCAATTATTAATGGAAATGTTTCTTTACAATGTTTAAATTTTACTTCGAACACTCGATCTCAAGACATCCAGGCCGATGTCGACTGCGTCCAGAGCAGTGCCAGGAGCGCACATAACTCCATACCCTCCATGACCATAGCAATGAACCACTTTCAAATTATTTATAACCTCCGCCTCAACTCTTACTGGCACTCTGTGAGGTCGGAATCCCACCTTCTGCGCCACCACTTCCACATTTTTTATTGCTGGCAACAAATCGACACACCGTTCCATTATAGCTGCCGCGTCATGTCTGCAAACTTCGGTATTGTAACTGTCATACTGACGTACCCCACCTAGCGTCGCGATTCCATTTTGCCCCGGAATTATATACGCATCATAATCACCGTAAAACGCTGTTTTTAGCCAGGGAGCTTTTACTTTAAACACCTGACCGCGAATCGGAACTAAATCATAATCGTTGCACAAATATTTAGCTCCCATCCCTGTGCAATTAAATACTAAATCGTAATCCAGTGATGAAAAACTGTCAACTTTTTTGGTGACGATTTTCCCGCCATTTCTGACAAGCGCCTTCTCCAGCCACGGCAGATAGTACTCACACGACGTTTTGACACTTGAAAAATATGACCCGTATTTCCAACCTTGGCCAGCCATTTGGAGTTCGTTCTCATCGACGGGTCGATAAATTGGCACTAAATCTTCAATTAAACGGTTTCTAGTAAGGTGATAATTTTGTTTTGAAAATATGTACGTCGAAACCGATGTGACGCCGGCTTCTAATGCTTCGGATGTTTTAAGAATATCCTGCCAGTAGTACCAAGAGTTGTCGATCCATCGTTTTGTTATTTCATATGTTGGGCCTCTGAAACTCAGTCCAGGGCGGAAAATGCCGGCGGCGACGTGGCTCACAGTGTCGTCTCTAAAGGTATCAGCTATGACTGTGATGTCAGCATTCCTTAGTTTATCTTGCAATATTTTGGACACCGTTAAACCAATGACGCCAGCACCTAGAACCGCTATTTTCGGTGAATTCTTGTCCATTTTTACCTGAAAAAATAAGAATTTATCGTTCAATTTTAGGTTCACGCACCGTTGAAAATTGACTTCATTTGATAACTTTTTTGCTTAACCGAAAAGGGTCGTGTTAGCTCATGGCCCGAGAAAATCTCACGGCCCTTTTGCACGCTTCTGTAGTTATAATTAATGAAGTCGAATCAAAAAAGGTAAACGTTTTATGTTAAACTCTTTTTAATCAGTTTTTTAATTAAGAAAGTTATTAATTTTATTATTTCCATGAAAATTTTAGTATTACTGGCAACAATTTCATTTCGCGATATTATAAGAATGCAAAAATTATCGTTCTTTTATTTGAATAAGAAATAAAGAATAAACTACAGCATACAACAAATATGTGACTCGAAACTGATAAGAATTCTATTTCGAGCCGGAAATGTTTTGTAGAATATAGAACCCTTTGTTGAAAATCTAATACACCCGCTATACCTATACTTGAAGAGAAAAAAAAATAAAAAAGTGCGAAAATAACAAGCTATAATAATATATTTCATGTCCATATAAAATATCTTGATTTTAATTACTGATCATTATCAATATTGATTGATTAAACTGTCATTAAAACTGTAAAAACAAATATTGCTAAATTGGGGCTCGTTTAAAAGTTAACCAAAGTTTAAAAGTTTGCCATAAAATAGAGTCACAATAAAAAACCCAATCATAACGCGTATAACCAATTCTGTGTTATTGAAATAAAATTATAATATTATTTTAATATAACAAGCTTTTTTAGTCCGTACTATTATTTTTTTACGAATTTAAAAAGTAAAATTATTTAATTAACACTTACCTAAAAGAGTGACTGAATGAATTACAAAGACTTAACTAATAAAGATTACTTATTTGTACTGGCTTAATTAATTGAAACGCGTTATAAGTATGTTAAAGTTACAACACAACTAAATATCGTTAGCCTCGACAGGTCAAAATATTATTTAACAATATCAGCATCACAGCTGATAAAATCCTGTGTTTTTGTCATTATCACTATCAGTTGTCAGATACATTAGTTATTACATATGAAGGTTGCCAGTCAATCATTTCTTTGAAGATTAAACGATTTTGAGATAAAATCTATTCATATGTTCGATTTTTAACACCATCCATTTAGAACATAAAGCTTAGTTACTAGCTTATTTGAATAAGCTCCCTATATTTTTATACGATCGTAATCTAATAACTATTTGTATTATTCGCTGGTCAAAAGAGAAAAGAGCTATTTATATAAAGATGCAGGATACTAATTATTCTTCTATAATATCAACAAACTAATTAGAGTTGTTTATTAAAAATTTCGTCATTATGATTATTAACATCGTTCCTTAGAAGAGTTAACATTAAAAATTTTATTTCCAGAGTCACGGCCACCGAGAAAGAATTACAATCAACTGTCATCAAATGAAAAGCTTGATAACAGACAAACAGAAGACATTCACATAGAAGAAGCTGACGTAGACTCTGATGCCAGTAGCACAGACCTCGACGAGCGAGACACGCGCAGTGTCTGCCCTCCCTGTGCGCATGACCGATACAACAACAACGTGCGACATTCGCACGATGAGTTCAGTGACGATACCGATTATGGTGAGTAGACGGCATTAATTCATCGATACCAAAGAGGCACAGCACATCTCTTTTGCAATTGACAGCTCATAGTTACTTGTCAGTGTCAAAATGACATTGCATCATAAGTTGGATACAGATTGTTGGAAATGGCATTGTTTCTTTTATTGTGAACTTTAAAATTTAAGACTTCCGCATCATACGCAAATAATTAATTAAAATACATCAGTTGTGATTGTGAGAGTAACAAGATGGCGACTTTAAAATCTGACCTGGATGACTATTTACTGCAAAATGAGAACCGTAGAAGTTACAAGTTCAATTTACCTTTTTCAACTTCAAACTTTTTCACACGAAGTAATGAGGAGACACCCACGAGCACAACCACTACGAGTTCTTGGTTTGAAGAAGTGCAGAAGGAATATTTCACACTGGTGAGTGCAACAATGTTTGTTATCTTGTACATTGTTTACTTTTGATAATGGGGTCAAAGTGGTATTTAAAATTAATTGTTTCAGAGTCGGACACAGCGGTTTATGGGCTTCGGGATATGCCTGTTCTTCGGCATCTTATGTTTCATATTATCATTTTTATATATACCCATACTTTTACTACAAGCAAGAAAGTTTGCCCTGCTCTTTACTTTAGGAAGTCTATTCTTTATATTTAGGTAAGTTTTTCCTGATACATTTACGTAAAAATGATTAGTTTTGAATGGTAAAATATAATGAAGTAATCTGTTAGAATCACATGATGAGTCATATTTGATGATGCAGACTAGGTAGGTATTATATTTATTTTATATTAAACTGTACAATTCCGATAACAAAAAAAATTAATTAATTAACGCAATAATATTTTACACAGAAACATGTTGGTTTTTTCGGCTCTGATTATCAACATATATTAATCATTGGTTTATATAAATAGCAACATACCAGTAAACCTGTTCTGCATTACATGCATGTGTTCAACTTTCATGTAATCAGACTATAACTGAATAAGAACTAATCTAACTTGATATTCTGCATTTAAAATGAAATTTATTATTATAAAATCGATACATATAATAAAATCATAGACTAGCCGTGTCTGTACATTTAATATTTTCAAGAAAAAATTGGTGTTTCGTGTTTCATTTGTGATTCTAAACTCAAAACAATGATTTTTAGAATTTTTGTCTGTTTGTCTGTTTGTTGGGCGTTTGTACGCAGTCAACTCCGAAACGGCTTAACCGATTTAAATGCGGTTTTCAATTATTTATTACAGCAAGTCCCCGGAGGTTTTAGTGTTTGTTTCATTCAAATCGGTTAAAAAATAAAAAAGATATGAGGGTTCAAA
>LQNK01000144.1:132178-160089 GCA_001586405.1 Phoebis sennae
GCGCCCTCGCCCCGAGCGCTCTCGCCGCGCGCGCCTTCGCCGCCGCCGCTCACGCCGTTCTTCCACCCGCCGCCTACAAATTACAAGACGACGAGTTAATCATCAAACTCGCAAGACAATGACAAATTCGAGACACATAAAAAACAGCATATCTACATGTAATTTGTTAATGAATCGAAAGGAAACATTTTTTTTTAACTTCGCAAACTACAAAAACTTAATTTTTCAGCT
The DNA here is from genome assembly GCA_001586405.1 of Phoebis sennae. Lineage (NCBI taxonomy): Eukaryota > Metazoa > Arthropoda > Insecta > Lepidoptera > Pieridae > Phoebis > Phoebis sennae. The sequence continues at coordinate 132,410 of LQNK01000144.1, forward strand.
CGCTTTATCCATACAAGTTATTTCATTATATAATTTTTTTGCCAAATAAGTAAAATGTTACATTCACAAATGTATGATATAACTTTACAACATGCGCTGAAATTTCAAAATAAATGAATAGATGTGTTGTAAATGACTTGTGATGATAAAGCACACATAATTATAAAAGTTAACAGTCGTACTTTTATTGTACAAATTAGAAAGAAGCGTTTCCAAATTTATTTTGGAAAAAATATTCCTGTGCTAATACGTCTATATAATTAGTTAATGTACTTAAATATAGATCATGAAAGACATGTACAAAAATATATTAATCTGAAAATTTTACATTTCTAAAATATGAAATCAGCAGAAAATCAACATGCAAATATTACTAACTCAATAAACATGCAATTAAGCACTACAACTAGTCATAAAAAAGACTTCGTTAAAAATTACAGTTGAGCTCATGTATACAAACTTAATTGTTAAGTGCACTAGAGAGGCACAAAATTGCGCCCTCTGACATATTCAACCCCAAACGTAACTATTCAAAGTGAGTAATATGAGCGTCGTTAGTTGCATATAACATGCGAAAGTATACGTGTCTATACTTATGTGCGTGTGGATGTGTTACGGTGTGTGTGTATGTGTGCGTGCGTGCGGGCGTTTCGGTGTGAGAATATTTACGTGTACATATTTCTGTGTGCATGAGTATGAGCAAGTGAGTAGTATGAGCGTCGTTAATTGCATATAATATGCTAAAGTATGCCTGTCACATACAGATCTATATTTGTGTGCGTGCGTGCACGTGTGTATGCGTGGGGACAGCATATATATGTAGTTTTGGGAATATTTACGTGTACCAGTGTGCGCGTGCGCGTTTTTCTATGTACGCATGTGTGTACGTGTGTGTGTGCGCGCGCGTGTGTGTATGTGTGTGTGCGTGCGTACCTGCGCGTCGCCTGGGTCGTCGTCGTGCGGCGGGCGGCGCGGCGCCGGGCTCGGGCGACGACGCCGACTCTGCGCCACACACACGACTCACTACACTACACTAAACTACACTACTGCTAACCACCACCTATTACTACTGTACCCACATACATCGCATACCATGTTCCCATTGGCTAGCAAATCTATCGCTTCTTTTATGAGGCGACCTAAGTGACGGCGCACGACGCATCAGAATACGTAAACGTCTTGCAGAGTATATTTTTAACAAGGCAATAAGAGGACATACGAACCATAGTGGCCTAACTTATTTTTTACAATAATGAGTATATTTGTTTAATAAAGCGCGTATTCAACGTGCAAAGTACTCCATCACTCAGGACGCCCATATACGGAACAGTTGTACCGAGCTCTCACATAAACCTGCCTTCGTGATTCAATTGCACTTTCACACTTCAATCACGTTATATTACTCCTAGTTATTACATAATATACACTTAATCATTCACATATCTGCATCATACGCAACGGATTTCATATTCTATGTACAGAATTTCGCACAAGTGCGTCCACACTGGTTTGCATCGTACAGATAGCATTTTCTACACAAATTATGAATCCGAGACGTATGATCGCTTCGCTTCGCATTACTCGGAATAAACCACTTACACATTGCACTCTAGTAAAATGCCTTACAGTTGTTATACCTAGTATTTAAATTAAGAAACTTAAATTTATTCCTCAACCATTAAAATATACTAAGAAATAAAATATAACATGCAAAACATGCTAGCATTCACCATACTTTTTCAAAAACCAAATTCCAAGTTCTAAATTATCGTTTTGATAAAATGCGCCCTCAATTTTATAACAAAAATATATTTCATTCAATATGGATCTCTGCTTCACTCACAACATGATATGGACATGGCATTTTGTATGTTTGTTCATAGATATATTTTTACGTCTCATCGATTTTATTTTTTTTTCAATATAAATCTAGAAACCAACACACAAGTGTTATCACGCATCCACTCATACAGTCATACTTAATATTCTAAGTAAAATGTATGCATATGTAAAACTACTAAAAACTATAACTAAGTATAAAATAGCAAACTATGTAATATTTTCAGATCTTTGTTTTTATAAAAATAAATAAATATTAATATGATGAAAAGAGAAAAAAAATATATTCTCCAAAGAATAAGCATCCTTGGATAAGACAGGGAATTCTTTTATCTCCTGTATTAAATGATATTACAGTATACAGTGCCTCACATACCAGTCTTTAGGAAAGAAATTTTGTACTTTGTATTTTTTACTTTTTGACTCGAAAGGTTACCAAGGTAGTTTTCAAGTACGATTTACGGCCGTTTTCAATAATGTATCAAAGATTATGGATAGATTGTAATCTCAGATAATATGACATTAGATTGTCAAAAGTCATAGTAAAAGCTATCCGTCAACAGCATATTGAAATCATAGTGCAAATAGATAGATTTGCATGACTTTAGTAAGCAAAACAAGGGATAGATAGAATATTGAAATCGGCCGTCAGTGAAGTGTTGATAAAGCGTGTGGTGGCTCACCCCTGTCAGCGCTGGACACGTCCTGGCTGTCGACGAGCGAGCTCTCGTCGTCGGTGTGTCGCTTGGGCTCGCGCGCCTCGCGGGGCTCGCGGGGCTCCCGGGGCTCGCGCGGCTCGCGGGGCCCGGTGTCACGGGTGTCGCGTCTTCTGCCGCTCTGAAATATGCGAGCGATTTCAATTAGTGATGAACATTCACAATTGAGTTTCATTTTCTAAATATTAGTGAGTAAATTATCGAGATTTTTCGGTATACATTATATGGCTTCAAAAGTTAAACTGTATTGGATTAATACATAAAATTCTAAGCGATTTTAAAAATAAAAATAATCCAACATTTCCTTTTGTATTTTGTGAATTTCTGTTTGTGTTTTTTGTGAATCACCTTGTATAAAAGAACACCTCTGATATATAATAAGCCAGTACAGATACCTGTGTATAACATTTTCTACACTACATAATTTTATCACTAACACTTCTTAAAATGACATGGACAAACAATAATTTATGAGATCTAACGAATTAAGATCAATTCTAATTAAAATCATAACTTATACTAATTTTTCTATCAAAAAATGTAAAGATATAAAGTAAAATGGCGACACGTACCGTCTCGCGCGTGTCGCGGGCGTCGCGCGTGTCGCGTGCGTCGCGCGCGTCCCGCGGCGGGCGCGGGTGGGCGCGCCCGTTCTCCAGGGGGACGCGCCGCTCCTCGCCGCGCCGCTCGCTCGACCTGACACGCAAACCATTCACAATGTTGACAATACAGTCCATCAAGTATAAACAAACTATTTTCTTTATACATTTCATTCAAATAGGCATATCGAATCCAGTTTTTCATTATTTTTAGTGAGCTATTCCGCGCTTCACCCTCTCAAAAAATTTTATATAGTTTTCAAGTTGTGCCCCATGGTTTCACCCACTCCCATTACCATGGGATTTACGAAATAAAAACTCTTGTCCCACAAACAATATTTTTAAAATCGGCCCAGTAGTTGTTGAAATTAACGCGTTCATTGAAGCATTATTCTGCTTAGTACAAGTTAAGTAAAAAAGTTACAGTGCTGTTTTTATATACAAAAAAAGCTAAAATATTACCTGTTAGGGCGTGGTGGTCTGGGTCTTCCGCGGTAGGAGCCTTCGCCTCGTTCAGGGCGATCCTCGCCCAGCTCAGGGGTGGTGCGTCGCCCGCCTAAAAATATAAACATATTCTTAGAAAAATGCTCTTTTTTTAGACTAGGTAAGCAGAAAGCCCACCTAAAACTCCTTTTTGGGAATATTATATTTCAGCTTAAAATAATACCCTATTGAAGTAGCGTATTTTTAAAAGTCTCGGGGTTCATTTAGCCCCGTTAAATAAAGGTATAATTTGATAGGGATCAGACAAGTTTTCAGATTGCCTCAAAAACACATTTAAAAAAATAATAGGGCTCTCGGAATAATAAGTTTCTCTGTTGATAAGTGATCTTCAGTACTAGGTCAGCAGCTTGGGTTACTCACCGGGCGGGTAGCGCTGGGCGGGCGGGCGCGGGCGGCGCGCGCGGGGGGCGGGCGGGCCGCGCGGCGGCGGGTACGACGCCGAGCCCACGCCCATCACCACGCGCAGCTGCTGGTCTATCTCCAGCTTCTCGGCGCGCAGCTGCTCCACTTCCTGCAATCGTCGTGCTCGATTGTTAAGAACTATATAGGGTCATTCTGTTCTAGTATTCAATATTTTAACAGAATATTCGGAATGTGTATCTAAACAGGCAAAAAATAATAAGTATTAAAAACATAATACAGGTTGTGTTTATTTTTCTTTATATATTGCAATGTTAAAAACCGGAAACAAAATTAAATAATATTTAAAAAAACTTTAAGTTACTGTAATTTAAATAAATCGAAATTGTAGGCGGGAAGTATAGTAGTAAGGCAGTTGTAATACTGTTATAATAAAAGTATATTAAATACATCTCTACTCGTCTCACGACACAACCTGAAACAACACTGGACATCGAAGATTAAAAAAACATTTCATTTTCGTACAAAAAGCTATTAAAAAAAGTTGGTTTATTCAATAAAATAGATTTTAAAGGATTTTAAACGCGGTTTATACATTATTTTACATTATTATTAACCCATCGTAAACCACATTTAAAATCCTTTAATAAGTATTTTATTTATGTTATCTAGTTTTCATAATACAAGCTTTGCTTCGTTTGGGACTAGATGGTGTTATGTTAAATGTCCAGGAATATTTATTTATTTAACATGGAAAGTATTCGCGTAAAAACAAACTGAGTGTCACCTTAAGATGCGCCACGTGGTACTCGACGAGCACCTTGGCGTTGGCGATGTTCTCGCGCGTGCCCACGAACACGAACGGCACCATGCCCTCCTCGCGCGGCCCCACCGGCAGCGGCTCGTTGTCGCCCTCCACCTTCACCTGCAGCGGGTGTACGTTATATCTCAGTACTGGCCTGTACACTCGCGCGCTCTCCGCTCGTGTGGCCCGAGGGAAGCGGCCGTGGCTTGTACGTCGACAGTTAGAAACGTGTCGGAGTTACATTGGAAGCCGAGTGCTTATCGGAAATCAATCCGAGACGATTGTTTATTTAACGATTCCGTAATGTATTTTAGTTTATTTCATTTCAACAAATTCCTACTTATGTCCTTCAACTTTTTCATATTTATTTATTTCTTTGACTTTAGCTAGTATGGAGCCTGCTCTCATTACGAATATTAGCTTAAAGAGACATTCAGAAAATATGTATTCATAACTATCTAAGTTTATAAATTGTCTGTTGTAACTTTGTATTTACCATTCAACACAGAACGCGATTCGACTAACCATAGATGAAATAAATAAATCAAAAATTATTTTATTTTTTACTAAATGTTCATTTAGCACAAAAATCTAATCATTAGGGCTAACTTATTAAGCTTAAAGGGGAGTGTATACGCGCCACGGGGCTGCGGGTGATGGAGCAGTGCAGGTACTCACTCGTACGACGCCGCTCTTGTCGACGATCTCCTGGATGACCTTGCCGTTCTTGCCGATGACCTTGCCCACGAGCTGGCGCGGCACCTTCACCGACTGCTCCGCGTACTCCAGCAGCGCACGCGCCGCGCGCACCGCCTCCGCTGACTGTGTACATATTATACTTAGTTAAAATGTACCGAATAAATATTTTTTTTTCTCTATGTGTAAATTCATAGTATTTTAGACGTAAGGCTAATCGCACACACGTAATAATATTGTCAATACACTAAATTATTATCAATATAATTGCGTATGTGCGGCAAACCGAACACCTGAATAAATACAAACATATCATCAGGATCCTTAACAGAAACAAAGTTACCAACAAACGAAACAAATAAATATAAAATGAGATTTATAAGCTAATAAACTGAGATGAATTCGTGGTATATAAATGTGAAATACATTTCAGTTATATGAATTAAGATGTTTTGGTTTGCACTGAACTTTTATATTGCAATGCAGTTGTATGAAGTGTGAACCAAATGTGACTGGTGCAGTTCCCAACCAGTGGTCCCCGCAAGAACCAAAATAAAGGTCCACAAATATTTCAAATTTGATTTATTATCTTATTTCAATAAATTATATTAATTAAACTTGTATTTTATTAAGAACTAGCTTTCCGCCCGCAGCTTCGCTCGCGTGGACCCGGCAATTCGAATATTTCTCGCCGTAAAAACCATGCTTGAACTTCAATGAACATTTAAAAAAAAGAATTGTCCAAATTGGTCCAGTCGTTGTTGAGTTATACGCTTACCAATACATTTTGCGATTCATTTTTATATAGAAGAAGATTAAAATCTCTAATCGTCGATAAATATGAAGTATGAGAAGTGATTTCTGTAAATTAATGTGGTCCTAGTCAAAAACAGGTAGGGAACCCCTAGTCAGGGTGTAGTAGGTGAGTAGTTAGGGTGCATACCTCGCCACAGATCTTGAAGGTGCAGGACAGCTCCTCCAGCTCGATGTTGGTGATGCCGGGCACCTTGCGCGCCTGCTGGATGTTGGCGCCGTGCGTGCCGATCGCCAGCCCCATCAGGTCCTCGCGCACGCTGAACTCGTCCGTGAAACTGTCAACCACCGTCAACTATTCATGTAACCCAACAGTGCCGAGTGGATAATTGACTTATGTTATTGTCCAAAAGCTCGGACTACTTATTATACCCCGCGTAGAACTACAAACCTGACCGGTGAGTAGTGAGGCTTTTTATATAGACCCAGCAAGATAACATTCCCATCAAAAAGACTTTTTGAGAATACTGTATCAGAAGTAACCAACTTAAACTACAGAATATGTACTCACAGAAAGAATGAACTCACAAATCTATTACAATTTTTTTTTCATGAATTCCGCTACAAGTAAATCGACTTATTTTCGACGAATAAAAAGGAAAAAACTAGCATTTAGTTAAGATGTAGGAAGCGTATACTACCCACTGGACAATGACTTGGTATCCGTGGCCCTGTAGCTTCCCCGTAATGTTTGCACGAGTTTGTGTGAGCAGTGAGTCTGCTGCCTCATACAAACTGGACCCCAATTGCTAGCTCTACAATTGACGTCCGTGTATGTGCTATTATTTTGAAATTCAATATGAATAACAGTTTTTCCTATTTTCCCTATGAAACATATTTTAGAACAAAACAGTTTCTAAAAACAAATCATCCCAAAAAAAGGTTAAAGTTAATTGCAAGTAAATAAACTCACCCTCCTTGATTGTGAATTTTCGTCGATTCTAGCTGCCTTGCGGCTTCTTCAGTCTTTTTCAATAATAACAGCTTCTGTGTTAAATTTCTGAAAAACAGAAAAACTTTTGATTAGACATACAAACTTAAGTTCGTTAGTTACCTGTAGATTATCAGTTTAGACTATTTGTAACATTAAAAAAAACTGTACTAGTTTGAGATGTATTGTATAGATAACGTTACTTAAGTATACTTGTAACAATGAAAGTCCCACTTAAAATAAAAATGCTGATAAAAAAAGTGACTATGACATTACTTAGGCACTTCTGAATTACACTCTTGCTTTTTAAAATTATATAAGTATAATGTATTTCTAATTACAGAAGGACCTCCTGACGGTTTTCTTTTAAACATCATGGGAGGTCTCTTCTACCATCTATATTTAAATATTCAATCAATCAATCAATCATTTATTTCCAAAAATATGTCTTAAAATTATATTAATAATCTTCATTTTATTACAACTTTCTTTGAAATAATAGAAACACACTGTTTGAACAAGTGTAGGAAGTGAAAACAACCTGTTAAGACAACATCTTTGTATCCTTGGCCAAGTAAGAAAGAAAAGAAAGAAAGAAAGAAAATTCGTTTATTGCCAACAATATAAATAATTAACATGAGCACATACAACAAAAAAAAAATTGGTGGCAAATGGGACCAACCTCAGCTCGTGCTTCTCGCATTGATCGAGCAGCGCTGATTACCTTAAGTACCTAAGTACCTTCCATATTTAATGTAAGCACTGTATTTGTATAGGCAGTGAGTCGGCTGCCTCATACAACGTAGACTTCAAATGTGAACTAAACATGCAAAGTCCGAGAGAGTGCTAGCAATGTTACAATTTGTATATTTTTTGATAACATTCAATTTTTTATATTTTGTTGCGATAATTAAAATGGAAAATTTTGTTCACATGAAAAGTTTTCGGCTATATTTATTACACCTGTATGTACATGTATTTTGGTGTACTTTGGTTCTGCCTGAATAGTGTAATGTAGACTGGTAATCTTGAGTGTCGGCTAGACATGTAGTTTGTAGTGCCAAAATGTGTGGAAATTGATTTTTGTACCTATCCAAGTAACTTTGTATGGACATGGACTCCTGTACATATCTACTTTTATCATATTAAAATTTGTTGTTTTTTTTTAATTCTCAAAAAAATAAATGAATCAAAATGTTCGCTTGAAATATTTATTCATAATTTTTAATTATTACACAAATAATAATAAAATAAGTATTAAATCAGTGTGTGTGGACAAAAAACCTAAACCAGTATAATAACCTTTAGGGGAATTAAAGGAAAACGGTACGGTAAAGACAAAGGATATCGTATTCGAATTGCTTTTATTTTCGAGTTAATCGGTCCCTGTACAACGCGGTGTGGTGTGATGTGTGTGTGTCTGTGTCTGTGTGTGTGTGCGTGTGCGTGGGGGGGGTATACCTGAAGTGCATCTCGTGCAACATCTGCGCGCGCTTCTGCGAGGTCTCGCAGCGCGAGATGACGGCGAGCACGGCGCGCTCGGGCACGTACCACACGAGCGCGGCGCCGATCGCCTTCTGGAACTCCTTGTGCGCGTTCTCCACCTTCGCGCTGTGCATGTCGTGCAGGCTGCGGGACACATACGCTTTTAAATACTATTCTATAAACGCAACGTATACACAATTTTATAGAGTGAGAGCTCTTTTTTTTATGTTAGAGCAGGCAAATGGAGCATGCGGTTCACCTGATGATGAGTGACTGACCGCAGCCCATGAACATTTACGTCGAATTGTCGTAGATGCCTTGCCCGCTTAACGGAAGGGGAGGAAATAAGCAGAGGCCTAATTATATATATAGGAAGTTAGGAGAGAAGTAGACCAGGATGGGTCTGGGAAGTCAGGATACCGAAAGCCCGTTTGTCCTTATATGAACATTTTCTTATTCCTTTTCCTTTTTTCTATGGCTGACAAAGTAGAAAATCTCAAAGGTAGCGGTAGTCTTATAAATCCAAATAAGCAAATCAAGTCAAGGTGACCGGATAGCGGGCTTAGGAATTTGTAATCTTTGCCGCCCTATCTTAAAACGATTTTGCATGTAAAAAGAAATTACGACTACCAAAACGTTAATGAAACCGTAACTAAGCAAACATGAGTTCTAGAAAAATAAAGTCGCATAAAATAAATCTTCCATAAATAAGAGAAAATTCCAAATACATGAAACTATATGTTTAATGCGGAATAACAAATTATTGTTAGTGTGCTTAAAAGTAATGCCCCTTATGCAAAACTATGTAATATAAATTTATTATTTTCCACTGCTGCAATAAATGTACATTTCCTTTTACGACTACGAGAGTATGTCATTTTATGTGCAGTAAGGCTATTAATTGTAATATTTTACTGAACTTTCGCGAACGTAATACGTACTTATATCTACAAACGTATCATAATTTATAATTACACGTAAACTAAGCTTAGTAAGATCATATTTAAAATTAGCAAAATATACTGTTAAATTAGTAACATTTTACAAATTTTAAATTAATGTTACGCACATTACAATTAAATTATGAACCCTTTGAGACCGTTTAAATCATAAGCCATAGGTTCTCAATATTTTAATGACAACCGCCTCCTTTACGCCCCTTTTTCCATAATAAATAATTAATTATTCCATTTTAATATGTATTTACATCCGATATAACATACATATTTTAAATGATGGAATGTTTTTTTTCGTCAATATAAAGGTATTTATAATAATTTAAATAGATTTCTTTACTACTCTCTACCATCCCGTCCTAAATGGTTTAACGCAAATGAGGGGTACTATCAGGCTTGTACTATTCCCAAGTCAAAGTCAGAGTCAAAATGTTTTGAATCATCCTCTGTCGATGCGCTTTTAGAGGGTCACTTACATTTATATAATATATATTTTTTTATTAACCGCTTACTACCCTTAGGGGGTACACATGGTCTTTCATATATATCAGCCATGGATTGCACATACATTAAAATAGTACACAAACAATTGTAATAGTAAGTTGGGCAATTAAATTAAAATTAAGGAAATAAATTCAACAATTCGATGCAAGACATCGGGCGTGCTAAGTTTGACACGTTAATTAACTTCCTAAAACATAACACGCGTAACGACCCGAAAAACGCGGTGTACCACACTTTTTATTCTAAATTTAACTTCTACTTTAGATCTATCTATTTTTTACCTTTTGATTTCAGATAAAAAGTTAAAAAGATTATTAATTTCAAAACAAAACAAGTGTTTAGTAAATTATTTTGGTAAAATCAAAAAATAGCTTAGACTTCGAGGAACGCTAAAAATCGTAGATGAAAACCGGCATACAATTACGAAACATCATAGTATGTATGACATATACAAATCGTTTTCATTAACGAGCGGTTATAATCAACCAATCGGAACAAGGTTTTGATAGTTATGTTAACGCCACATTAATTATAGATACTCTTTAGACTTACGCCTAGTAGCACATTGCACTCTTCGTAAGTAAAACGACTCTTTTTATGCTTATAGGAACTGAGCATTAGTAAAGGTTACTTTGGCACAGTAATAAAATTGACTAGTCCTTGAGGTCATCGGGCGCCACGTTTTATATTATATATAGATACTCCTAGTAGGGTACGCCTACGCCTAACTTACGCCTAGTAGGGTATTGTACTCTCCGTAAGTAAAAACACTCATTCATGTTTAAAGGATTTGGGCATTAGAAGAGGTTACTTTTTCTTTGTTTTTTTAATGAAACTTACTAGTCCTTGAGATCATCGGGCACTGCTATCTCGAATTTGTGGAAGGTATTCTTGTCAATCGGCGTCTTGGGCTGCTTGACCCGCAGGCGGTCCTTTGGCACGATCTCTGTGTAGCAGTTGTCCCACTCCAAGTACTCTATCACTTGGAAGTCCCCCCTCATCATCTGTAACAGGACGACATTTTGATACCGCTTTTGTACACAAAAATAGCATCGCTGACCGATTTATGCCAATCTCAACAGACTAACTAGTCGCAAATAATAAACTAAACCAATAGCAGTCTAAATAATACATAAAGTCGTTGCATGAAACTTTTTAGACAGCATTATGATGGCATTTTCCGTTCATACTGTGAGGTGTGTCTTTTAAGGGTGTCCAAAATTTGTTCATTTAAAACTTAAAGAGTATTGTCAGTATGTATTGCTTTTTAAATATTTCCTTACACTAACTCAAGATTTCTTTTAATGTTTCTTATAATGCTAAACACATACAGTAAGTACATAATTTCTGATGGAGGCTTTTTTTGCAAACGTCAAAAATCGTGCAACCACATGATTTTAACACTATACTTATAGTGAACATTCATGTGTGCAAACAAAGGTTCACTCTATTCCTTTACTGAGTCCGACACGAGCGGAGACATCGGGGGTGGACTGACACCCACAATTTCCTCACTTAGATCTAGTACTGACATTTTTTGGATTACAATAATAAAATAGGAACAATCGAACCACATCGTCAAAGAGAAAACCTAATACTTGTGAACTATGTATGTATACGGGAAACAAAAACTTGGTAAACTTAGTAAGAATATAATGCGCACGGAAGTTTAAATTTCTAGGACTTTGTAACATTAAATTAATGATCGAGTTTAAAGTAGTGAATATTTATGTCTAAACTCGGTGTGCCCGCGGTTTCATCTGCGTAAATCCGTATTCCCCGTTCCAATGGGATTTGATCAAAATCCTTTCTTAACGGATGCCTACGTCATAACATCTACCTGCATGCCAAATTTGAGCCCTACGCGTCCAGCGGTTTGGGCTGTGCGATGATATATAAAGTCAGTCACCATTGAGTCTTATACATATACTGATATGATACTCAACTTTAATTACCTCTTAAATCTGAAGTGATTTAACTTATTTCCAATATAGTAGTAGTAGTAGTCATTAAATACCTCATCAAAACAGCCATTCATACCTTTTGTTGAAAACCATACAGTCAGTTTAATATTGCTGCAAGGCATAATCTGCGTATCCGATTTGTATCGCCTAAGACAGATTGACATTCATACAAGGCTTCTCTATTGAGCATGAAATCGTCTACATAGGGAGACAAAGGCTAGATTTTTGTTTGTAGTACTATTATTGTGTTTGAAAAATTGTATGCGGATTCTATGATTGATATGCGCAAAGTGATTTTTTAATATTTAAAATAGAAACTAATTGATAAAATTTCAAATTAATTAATAACTTTATTTAAGAACTAGAACCAATATCCTCACACTAAAAACTAGAAAATAACTTTTATTTTTGAAATCTATTCAAAGCCTTTAGCTATTTTCAATTTAACAAGATTTTGCACTAATATTGAACAGATTTCAAAAATAAAAGTTATTTTCTAGTTTTCAGTGTGAGGAAAGTGGTTCTAGTTTTTGGCAAAAAGTTATTATTTTTCCATTTTAGTGACCTACTAAGCCTTCACATCACAGCTAGACACAATTTATTCTCAGAGTTAGAGTTAATGGATATGTAAACACATAATTAAACCTAACTGCAGAGCTTATTCTGTTCATTTTCAAGGATTTCCCTGGAATATCTTCCAAATGGATGATCATACTTTAACCAAATTTCTATAAGACCACACAAACACTAATCTTTTGAACGCAAAAAACATCAAATCGATCTATAAATGGCGGAAATATACGGTAACATATATAAAAATACTAAAAATACGATCGAATTGAGAACCGAAGAGGTACGTTTTGAAAGTCGGCTAAAAAAAGAAAATATGTGGAAGTATTTGCTAAGTCTCATAATTATCAAATTATAATGTATTAACATTATGATTATATCCAAGCAAATTTTAAACTTATTTTTTTGTACTCTGTACAAATTTACACCTAAATCAAAGCACTATTCAACCAATTTATAACTTAGCAAATTAAAATCTCGTTTTCGATATAATTAGCCGTTGTTTTAAGTCACCACTAATTGGTGCAATATGGAATTTGGGGCTTGCATCCGTTTTGTTTCCGATAGTACCTCATAATCCTTACTTGTTTCCGATAGTACCTCATAATTTCCTACAAATGCATTTCATAAAGCACAAGCACACAGCTCTATACACGTGTCAAACGAGTCAATATGGTTGTGTTGACATTCTTCGCGGGGAGATTAATTGCTTACTCACTCCTACCCATTGTTTGCACTGAGCCCTGAGGGAGCGAGCCTTTCAAAACATATTGCTTTCTTTCCGTGCATTTTAAATCGATCAGCCCTTTCGCGTTCTTTTTATTCGCAATTTATTTAAATTTAAAGTCTGCAAATTTTATTCGATACGAGCTGTTCAGTGAGGATTCGCTCTCGTAGCATAATGTCATATAGCCTATGTTCATAAAGTGTTCCAATAGGAAAAGATTTTTTCAAATCGATTCAATAGTTGTAGAGCCTAATCAATTCAATGATACAAACAAAAAATCAAACCATTTCTCTATATTATATTAGTGTAGAAATCTCAACACTCATTTACGAAAAATTAGGTACCATCTGGGTTGCTAAGCAATCGAGAATAAAATCTAGGTTATAGGCGCAAGAATCCATTACAATGTAACAGTAAATACGTAAAATATTTTTAATACTTGCAATGTAATACGCAAGACGCTTTTATAATAATTGTTACCGACTCCAGTTCCGACGAGATTTACGACGTAAATAACAATGGTTCATAATTAAATTATCTCTGAAATCGATTTTCAGTGTATTATGATCATAGGAGTTCACACTACAGCCACGGATGAAATTAGGCCAAAAATTGCGGCTACATTCAAAATCCAGGCCATACAATATGTATTGCACATTTTCTTAGCGTGTTTCTGTTGGTTAAAATTTCAATAAATTAAATTTATTTTTTTATTAAATTAAAATTTTTTTTTTATTAAATTAAAATTTCAAATCAATTGAACAATACAAACTGGAATGCATTATTTAACAATAACTGCATAAATTTTCGATACTATAAAATTTACTTTAAACATTTCCATTTCTAATACATCAAACGACATATCTAATTCGCGATATATTTATCGAGGGGTGGGTTATAGAAAATAGAACCCCGACAGTTCGGTCAAGCCACGCTTTCGATCGCTGCATGCCGCAACATTGCGTCAACCTTGACTCGGAAGTAGGGTTGCCAACTGTATAATATATAGTATTGTATTATGCCTATTGTAGTCCGCAAAAAGACTATTTTAACAACGAATTGTAATAAAGAATTCCTTGAAAATACTTAAATTTATGAACGCTTATAAAAGTATTATTGAAAATGAAGTGTTAAAGGTTACAATTGTAACCCCCGCTAATAAACCGTTTCGCATATTTGTCACCCGTTAGCACGAGACTTGCTTGAACCGAGGAGGTACTGAACCGAACCGAGTGGTCAGTGGCCACTTCTTTTCTATAAAACACTATATTTTCTTTTCCCTTTTTTGAAAAATACTATATTTTGACGAGTAAATGTTGGCAACCCTACTCAGAAGTGGGACGCGCTGAAATATCTTTGAATACGTGTTTTTCTGTATCGACGCGGGACTGGATTAAAAGACGCTCACATGTATCGACTTACAATAGAGTTAATAATCCTGTTTGGTTGCAAAACGCGCCGTTCGCAATGTCTTTTTAGGACTTGTGCCGATTCGTAAACCGACGCGTAAATCACTCGATTTTCTAGTAAGCTAAATTATGGACCGAAATAATATTTAAGACTAAGCTATTTTGTTTATTAAATTAAAACAGCTGATAGCGAAAATCCTTTTAAAGTTTTATTTCCGGGATTCCAAAAATTTTAGAACGCAAATCAGAATCTTTTCAAATTTATTACTAGCTTTCCTAAGAGGAGAGCTTAAGGCCATGCTTTATTTTATTGCTTTGAGCGCGATCCATAAAAATTCTCGCATTAAATTCGGAAACGACGATGCACAACTATTAGGTAATGGATAGCACACAAGTTCTGTACGATTTTAGTATTGGACGGACTAAACACGATATAAGGGAGTATATCAATGATTTTCATTTTCGTTTGTTTTTTTTTAACTTATAGAGTAAGTATATAACAAGAAAGCATATTTCATTTTTATAAAATAAAAAACTCATCTAATCTTCCTTCTTAAAATACTGTTATATTACATGATTTCTTAAAATGATATTACTAAGCCTCCGCTGTCTGTCACCAGCCTGTATGTTATAAATCCCTGATATCTACAAAGCTGAAATTTTCTCAAATTATGTATTTTCGTTGTTGCTATAATAACAAATACTAAAAATAAAAATATATTAAGGGGAGTAGGTGCGGAACCCCTCGTTCGCGAGTCCGACTCACACTTGTCCATTTTTTCTAAGTTACAAGTTTGCAGCGAAATAACATTCTTAAATATTCGAAAGTATGAATTTTATAGTTGATGGGGCTACTAAATAATAATTAAGTATATCTCAATAAGTTACGATTCTCACATTGGAAATTATGGTAATAGCAAGTTACTGATGTTACAAAAAATTGCAACTTTGTTCAAATTGTTTATTAACTGCCCATAAAATATCCGTATAAAGTACATAACAAAAAGGCAAATTTTTAACCATAAAATATAGTCATAGTAATAAACAATACAAAACCTGCCACATTTTAGTTAACTTGTATATTGACTGTGAAACTAAGAGTATGACATACCTAACATGAACGACAAGTAAACAATACCAATGGTTGTTTAGATAATATTTAAGTCCAATAAGTCCAAAATGCATAGTATGATCCTACTACTATTATAAAGGCGAAAGTTTGTAAGTATGGATGTATGGATGTTTGTTACTCTTTCACGCAAAAACTACTGAACCGATTGTGATGAAACTTGGTATACATATAGATAAGGGTTCAGAATAACATATAGGCTACTTTTAATCCCAGAGTTGCCATTTAATCAGAAGTTACGCGGGTGAAACCGCGGGGTACAGCTAGTATTATATATTTATATTTAGTAATCCCATTGCTAAAAGTATACCAAACCTCCCCCAAGTTTATCATTGGTCACAATATTTATTCAATTGTATATGTCATTGTGCCAAAATAATAAAATAATCAAGGTACTTTTTTTCTCTCTCCTGAAAGAAGCAGATATAGCAAAAAAATAGAACTAAGCAAAATACAATTGAAAAAGTTACACAACATTGCACAAAAATAAGTGCTTTTTAAGTTGACTTGGGAGCAAGCATCAGTCTGATCAATCAAAAATAAATAAATTGCTCTGCAAAAAAATAAGGAAACAATGGTCAAGCTAAGAAAGTGTTTCTTAAATTATTTGAATTTAACATAAAACCAGTTACTCCTAACTACATATATTTTATCAATAGAACATTCATCTATACATATATATTTGTGCATATGTCACAAAAACTACTGATCCAATTTGAATGCAGTTTTCACAGATGAATTTATCCTCTTTCAACTTAACATCTGGTGTACAAAAATCCTCCCCCACCCCTTTTGATATATAGACTCTAATTGCAAGGAAAGCCATGCATTCTTCGAATAAAAAAAATATAATCTTTTATCCTCTGAATTTTCTTAATCCTATGTCTTAATTCATTGATACTTATACCTATGAAGCCTTCAATACTAATAAACAAAAGAAAATTTTATCACAAAGGTAGAAAATTGTGATGTGATGCACATTGTAATTTTCTACTGACTGAATGTTTATCTATCTATAGAACGTATGTATTTACAAAAAAAAAGTATATATAGGTATGTCTTTCAGTTATGTAGTTTCCATAGTACAAGCTTTGCTTAGTTTACAACTAGATGGCACAGTGTTAATATCCCAGAATATTTATTTGTTTATTTATTAGTTTCTCCATAAAATATTAAAATTTTAGGTAGAAGAATATAAGAAATATGATAGAAAAATTCTTTGAATTAACAGATCTCAAATTTAAAAATTCTTCAATCAATTTTATCACTATTACATCACCAGTAAAGCAAATAAACAGATGAAAAATCAGTTAAATCCATCATAAATTTATCAATTAATGTTCTATCATA
The DNA here is from genome assembly GCA_001586405.1 of Phoebis sennae. Taxonomy (NCBI): domain Eukaryota; kingdom Metazoa; phylum Arthropoda; class Insecta; order Lepidoptera; family Pieridae; genus Phoebis; species Phoebis sennae. The sequence continues at coordinate 149,767 of LQNK01000144.1, forward strand.
ACTAGTTTATATTATGATGATAACAAAGGACTGAAATCTAATAAATGATAAGAATGGGATACAGGATTTATAACTGAAAAAAAAACATTTTGGCAATGACAGTACCTCTTAGCCAGTGGGAGGGCCAAAATTACTGGATCAATTTGCAATTTTAAATTGTATAAATGGCTAGGACAACTAAACAATTGCTATTTAACTTAATAAAATTAACTAAGATGGTGGGATCTTCACAAATAAATTTATGTATATGTATAAGTATAAAAGAAAAACGTAAGTAATTCAATACCTTGATATTTGCAGTCCACCACCCACATGCTTCTTTCTCATTTGATCTCGCAAAAACCTCAACTTCTTGGTTTTCCACGAATTCTGTGTGTTTGTTTGTGTCTTTTGGTGGTAAGAACACTTGCGAAAATGGAAACTTTGATTCCGGCTGCCAGCTAAAACAATGAAACTCATGTAAATAATGGCGACTAACTAAATAAATATTTAATACTTAACATAAAAAATCAACTTACTCATTTTCAAAGGCTACACGAACCTCGTTGTCGAGCACGTCGGTGACAATGGCCTAAAAATATAGAAGAATTTTAGAACATTGGGGATCTATTAACATGGAAACGCTCTAGAAATAACCGAGTTTTCTGGGTCAGCGGCGAGAAATATGCATTTAATAAAATTTTAATTAAACCGCCACATTCTGATTTCGCAATCATTGCTAAAAATATAAAAGGCAGTACAAATAAAACACACTGAAAATTCACGCCGTCAGACGGACATGGCGTCCATTCCAGCCGCGATGATCTTCCCGGAAAAATATTTTTGGAAGTATATGACAAAACATAAAAACGAAGGCTTGAGAAAACTTAGTATGATAACCACTAGGCATATTTACATCTTATAAGTTAAATTATGACGTACTTCACGATTTACAAACCTTATAATAAGCACCATTTTCACCGTACACCTCGACCGACAAATCCTCCATTTTGGTTTGAAACTTGAAAGCGTATTTGGCGTTTTCAGAGCAAGATTGAAGCTCGAAAAGAATCCACCGACCAATCAAAATTCAGTATTTAAGCAGAGACAATTATTTTGGTTAATTAATACTGGCAATTTAAGATAAAGTGAAAAAGTATAAAATGACAAAAATAATAAAATAAACCAATTTAAAAAAGGAATAAAGTAAAAGATTCTCTCATTTTTAGCACGAAAAAATGCATCTTTTAACCGGACAGAAATTTAAAAAATAAATGAGTACAACATGTTGTTTGATAAACTGTAATTTTTAAAAATGAGGTCTTAAGATAATAATTTTCTTTTAGATTAGTTAAAAACTATTTAATTGATAACAATTTACCTAATTGAAAATATCATTTAACTTAAATTCAATAAAGTCAAAAAAAGGAATAATGATTCAAGTATACTTTTTTTGTACGGGGAGTAACCAAATGTAAAAACTCTCTGATATAATAATAAATTATGTGATATAAAGAAACAACATTTTGAGGCCTATAAATTCTACTATTTTTCCAAATGTCTCTATTTATACTAAACTAGTCCAACTGCTCCTTACATTATTTTTATAATTCGTATAAAAATAAAGACTTCCTTTTGAGGAAATGGCAACATATAGAAAATTAATAAGAAAAAAATAAACATAGGAAATTAAAAAATTCATATTATACAATGATATGATCTTTAAACAAAACTGAAGACATGTTATAATGAAAAGTAAATACTCATATGTTTATACCATAGACAAAATTATATTTAATGGTTGGAAGATTTCAATTGCAACCCACACCATATGTAACTTGCGGAATGTCATATTATGCCACTGTCAATGTCAAAAAATTATTAGTTTTCGAAGTTTGATTTTGCTAGTTATCAACTACTTTTATTGATAAATAATATCAGATAATAAATAATTATTAACAATCAAATTTCACATTAACCCCGTACAATAACATATATAATAGTTTAATAAATACGGTGAGGTAAGTGGATAATTTCTGTTAACAATATATAACTTGTGTAGCGGTTTATCATCGTGGATTGTATGATATTCTTATTAGATTAAAATTGGTCTATTCTGATTAAATTAAATATTACTTAATGATATCAAGGATTTATTAAAAATATATATCGAAAATTTACTAAGGTAGCTATCTTAGCTTATTCATGATTTACGTATATTTTCGTGTTCGTGGAATTGATAAATATTGCTTACGTCTTCAACAATTCAGCAAAAATATACATTTCTTGTTTTATAAAATATAATAGTAAATGTCGAAAAACGTATTTATATAACTTTTAGCACTAATCTGATATCGGAAGAACACCTTTAATCTATTTGAAGAAATTTATTATAGACTTCTACAAATGTTTCCTCACTTTGCAAAAGATACACTTACTTAATGTCATTTATATATTTAAATTCATTTTTATACCATAGGCTTAAAACAAGATAGACACTAAAATAACTTAAAAACAGTATGAAATGCTGTGTGTAATGTTAATTAACTGATAAGCTAACTAAAATATGTTTAATGACTTATTCCCCATTTTAGTCAAGTAGGTTATTTCAATTATTTTTAAAATCGTTAAAACTCCTAATTTTACTGTTTAAAAAATGTATATTCCTACTGATAATGCATGCATACTATTTAAATATTTAATGTAAATAGCATATAATTAATATTTTGTAGAAATTTGCAATACAAGTAATAAAATAATAGATGAAAGTGACATAAATTTATGATAATATTATAAAGAGGAAACATTAACCTGCTTGTTTTAGGTACTGAACAAATTTGAAAAATGTGTCTCTATTTTGTACTAAAATGTACAATAACTATTCAATTGTTGCTTTCAGATGAGTCCCGAACCAAAGGTAGTGTTAGTAACTGGTGGGTCTGGTCTTGTAGGCCAGGCCATTAGGACTGTAATAGATGAAGAAAGGAAAGCTGGGTCTGCAGAAGTCCAGAATGAGAAGTGGATATTCTGCGGTTCTAAAGATGCTGATTTGAGGTAATAAACCTAATCAAATTATATAGCATTTCCTTTGAATATAGCATATATTTTGTTATCATACTCACATATTTAATGATTCTGCACCTTTCAAAAAATAAAAAGAAAATAGAACACCTTCATGTGTTTTGGGGACTGTGATCTCACAGACAGTCAGACAAACAGACACATCAAACTTATTTATTTATTGCATGATGTTTTAAATAACAATATATAATGACATTAAATTCATAACATGGGTCTTATAAAACACTTCTTTTTGTCAGAGGTTAAAAAGTTTATACCTAAGTTATAATTATAAGATGAGTGCATACATAAGTGGTTTTAGAACATTGTTTTCAGAGATAAGGCTGAAACAGAGGCATTGTTTGAAAAACTCAAGCCAACACACGTGATACATTTGGCGGCCATGGTGGGAGGCCTGTTTCATAATATGGCGCATAATTTGGAGTTTTTTGTGAGTTTTATATTTAATTTTTAGTATCTTTTGTATCTCAAGTATGTAGAAATGATATTTTTGTTAATTGTCCTCAACACATAGGTGAATCTAAATTTTACTTAATTATTATGAAGTACTAGCTGAACCGCGCGGCTTTGCTTCCATAGCGGAATGTTATATATATAACCTATGTTACTCATGGATAATGTAGCTTTCGAATGGTGTAAGAATTTTTAAAATTTGTTCAGTAGTTTTTGAGCGTATTCATTACAACTAAACAAACAAACAAAATTTTCCTCTTTATAATATTAATGTAGAATGTAGATATAAGCCCAAATTCAAAATTATAATTTATAGTTTAAGTAGTTGATGATATGATGATAGATAAAAGAACTCAATTTTCCATCGACTATCTATTATACGTACATTGTATAGAATCAAATTAATTCAAGAATTGATTCATTAAAAATTGTGTGTAAAATGTTTGCTAGTTTGGTTACCTGAGACACTTCTAATAGTAAAACAAAATCTTTCTGCAAACATTTAGATTAATTGTTATCCAAATTCCTTTTAAAAATACATGTATAGGTAATTTTTATTATTGATATGACACATCTTTCAGAGGGACAACATGGCAATCAATGATAATGTGCTGAACGCCAGCTACAAAAACAAAGTGAAGAAAGTAGTCTCATGTCTGTCTACTTGCATATTCCCGGACAAGATTACATACCCCATTGATGAGACTATGGTATGTTATAATTTATTTAATTATTGTACAAAAAAAGTTGTGAATTTTAATGGAAAGTCAATAATTTATTACTCACCCGCATATATATCCCATTCCCGTATTGCCGGGATAAAAAGTCCTATGTCCTTACTTGGATTTTAAACTATATTTGTGCAACATTTCATCCAAACCGGTTTAGTGGTTTAGACAAACGGACAAAGTTATTTTCGAATATTTTATAATATTAGTAAAGGAAATCAGGATATTAAATGATATAAGACTGGCAATGGATATATGCCATGATAAATTTGGACTTCCAACCAACAGAAGTAACAAATTTAAAAATATATGGAAATTATACTTACACAAAGTTAAAAGTGTTTAGCAGCGCCAGTTCTTAATTTTTTAAAGGTGGCATAAAACTAAAAAATTACGTCTCCATCTTTTACTTTTATCAACTTCATCATGGCAGTGAAAATAAAATAAGCAAACTCCACGTTTAGAATTTTATTATTTTTTTTTAGAATTTGCCATCTGGGCCTCAAGTTGCCCTCCTAGCTCCCTAGATGTTTTGCTATGAGGGTAGATTTTTTAATTAATCAAAAAGTAGATAAAAATAGTATTAATCTTGTTAACAGGTACACAATGGACCGCCGCACACTTCCAACTATGGCTACAGCTACGCTAAGAGAATGATTGATGTCTTGAATCGGTAGGTTTCGTAGTCTATTACAGACAATATAAAGGCGTAAAAATAAATTAATTCTCGCCAGTCAGTCAGTTACCTGCTTCAAATGTTCAGTGGTTAAAGCATCAAGAATTATAACTGAAAATAATAATTCTTCATGCTACAAATAAAAATGCTATACAATTCCATCAACGCAAAGTATAAAGTATACCTAAAATTTTTATTTCACAAAACTTTGTATCCATGTTACCTTCATAAAGGCGCATTTACTTTAGTCGATAGGGAATGCATTCGGCGTGCGGGGACTGTAACGGATGTCATAGAGCCCTGTTTTCACTGGTCGTTAGAGGTTGCATTCGTTAGTAACTCATGCTATATAGCCCGCATGTGGCGAGCCATTTTCACTGGCCAAACATTTGTAGTCACGACATATCCCGTCACGTTTTAACATTTTATACCCTCAGACGCAGCGTAAATAACTCACTAAATAAATAACTAACAGCGTAAATACTCGAGTTAACGTTTCATTGGTTATTGCATGCATATTCCGTGAGGTAGGACTATTTTTTGGGCAGGTGTTTGAGGCAAGCTGAAAACTTGCCTGTTGCCTCTCCTACTGACATGGAACTGCAGACCTGGCTGTGAGTAGCGAGATTAAACTAAACAAAATTCTAAGATTTAAAATAATTTTTTTGACCGAGCGACGCGAGGTCTCAGAGTCGAGTTGGGTAACGAAGATAGGGAGGATGAAGTCGAGTGTGGTAGCAAATGAAAGGTCTTGATTTATACCAACGAGAGCAATGCAGCTCTGGGCAAGCCACTAGTTTAAATATGTTTTCAGCTTGCCTCAGACACCCAAAAATGAACCCTCGGACAAGAACTCCCCGTATGCGAGCTAACAACCAAGTTATCGACCAATGTAATTAAGCCATAGCCATATATGACGTATTATATTTTAAATATTATATTAACTGTTTATTATATATACATAAAAGGAATAATAACAAAAGTTAAACAAATCTTTTCACTCATAAAATAATATTTGTATAGTAATAGTTTCACTTTAAATCAACCTGTACGTATTGCGCATCAAACGGGTTTCTATGCTACAATTAAGATTGTGTATTATTATGTACTCGAAGTATGTATCCTGCTATTTTAAATTAAAGGGTGCATGTCACCACAAATATATGTTTAATGGCATCAAGGAAGGAAAAACAATTATGTATTAAACAAAATAAATAGGTCTATAATTGCATTTTCTCATAACTGATCACTGATTGATCCGTGCAGTCGCTCATGTTTCCCCTGACAACGTGTTCTATCAAAACTGGACTCAGGTACATCAGGCGTTGAATAAAAAATGATCCTGTCTAATTAGTAGTAGTGTAGGTAATAGGATACCTAGATTAATGTTATTTTGTATAGCATCAAAGTTTTAATTTTAATTTATTTTTTGACAACATTTTAAATAATTATTATTTATAATGGCTTGTTATATGGGTGATGCCTGAAATAAACGAATTATTATTATTATAACTCTGTATCGTATTACCTAAGGGGTTACCACGAGCAGCACGGCTGCAACTTCACGTCGGTAATACCCTGCAACGTGTTCGGGCCGCACGACAACTTCTCACTGAGGAGCAGCCACGTCGTACCCGCGCTCATACGGAGGATGGACGACGCTATGACGAATGGTGAGGAAATTGTTGGAAAGGATTGGTATACAATTTATATATAAAAAAAAAATAAAATAAAAATATTTCATTAACCAAGTTAAGAGTAACATAAACTTATATGTCCCTGGCTTCCAAGTATGGAAGTCAGTTCCTTCCTGCGGATGAAAGCTGCTGGTTAAAAATTTAAATGAGCGTAGTTAGTTAAAGATAAGATAGTTAAGATATATGGACGTTTTAATGATGAACAATAATTATATATACTTCATAATAGGCTATATATACTTCATCAGAAAAAGTGATAGTATGATCGCATGCTCATATTATCATTCATACATATTATGTTATATGTCTATGTCTATGTATTATCCACATCTGGTTGAATATGTCAAACAAAAATTTTCTCTTCTGTCTGTCTGTCTGGCTGGCTGTCCTGCACAGACGAACAGATAAATAAGTCAGATTTCACGCTGCAACTACTGAACGGATTTTAATTTTTAATTCTTTCTTTCTTTCTTTTCTTTCTTTCTTTCTTTCTTTCTTTCTTTCTAATGAAATTTCATCTACAGATAGAAAATTAGCTGGATCAGGATAATATATTTATAATACTATTTATTGATCTATAGACCCCAAATTAAACGCAAGCAAAGCTGCGGGCTAGTGTTGTTATAATTTTTACATAAAAAAAGAATATTTAAGAATGTGTTGCCCGTGTGGCGACGGGTAAGAATACATGTGTCGCCACCCCATTTCTACCCGTGGTTGTTGTAAGAGGCGACAGAGGGTAATTCTGCTGTATAACATCTTCAGCTACAAAGGAGTGGGAGCCGAGCATAGCATGATTAGGGTAAGCTCGCACCGGTGTAATTACCAACCCCCCCCCTAGCAGAAAACCGGCAGTATATAGCACTGTGTTTTGTACGGTGAGCGGGTGTCCGGAGGCCTGTATTCCCTTCCCATTCCTCTCCTGTCCTGTTCTAGTCTTCTCCCAACTTCCTTTCATTAATCCTCTTCTTTTATCCCCTCCCCTTCCTTCAAACTGGCGCGGCATTTGCGACAGTTTCCTGTTGTGGATGTTCATGGGCTGCGGTCAGTCACTATCCATCAGGTGAACCGCATGCTCCGCTTGCCCGGTGTTAGATAAAAAAAAATGAGATTTTGTACAGAGATTCCTTAAAACCCCATGAAATGGCTTATGTTATTATATTTATAATCTCGCAGGTGACAGCACATTTTCGGTTTGGGGCAGCGGAGCTCCGCTGAGGCAGTTCATCTATTCGCTCGACATCGCCAAGTTGTTTGTCTGGACCCTTCGAAATTATGAAAGTGTGGAGCCTCTTATATTATCTGGTAAAAGACTCATTATTTTAATTATCAAAAAAAAAACAATAATTTGCATACACGGATTTTTTTTTAATAAATAAATCATTTATAATATTTTCAATATTTTACATAGATAAATTATGTCGCCAAGGTTCCTGAGATAGTATGAACTGTAACACTAATTAAGGAATTTGGGTATTATATCTTCAATTTAGAAAAATAACCTTAACAGGCAACCATTTTTTAATATAGTTCATGAACAAACTAAGTTATTCAATGAAAACAAAAAATAATTATTCGAATGAATTTATTACAAGCTTTTTGAATTCAGGATGTCAGTCTATTTATACTGCCTGGTTTCATACAACATTATTTTTACTAACTTATAAGTTTATCTGGAGAGAAATGTCGATATAATCTGTACTGACTAACCAATTATTTGTTATGGGCAAAAATTCTTAACACTAACATAAAAATAAAAAAAATTTCAGTGGACGAAGAAGACGAAGTATCAATAAGCAAAGCGGCAGAAGCAATAAAAAAAGCGCACGGTTTCACCGGTGACATTATATATGACACCAGCAAAGCTGATGGACAGTATAAGAAGACCGCTTCTAACAAGAAACTTAGGGCTTTGTACAAAGATTTTGAGTTTACCCCATTTGAACAAGCGATAAATGATACGGTTGCATGGTTTAAGAGCAATAGGGAACATGCTAGATTGTAGTTATATGAATTGTGGAAATAAATTATATTTATGTTGAGGGTAGTTTTATTTTTGTGACCAATTTGTATAAAAACAATCATAATATAGTACTAACCTATCTTCACTAATTAATATAGCCGTTAAGATCTCAAATCATAGAAAATACTAATAAACTCATTATAATGAAATACCTTCATTCATTGAAAATTATCAAACTACACAATTTACATAATTTTTATGGCAGAAGGCATAAGGCACATGGTCTTTCTAGATTCTTCTAAGATACCAGCAAAGCTGATGGACAGTACAAGAAGACCGCTTCTAACAAGAAACTTAGGGCTTTGTACAAAGACTGAGTTTACCCCATTTGAACAGGCGATAAATGATACGGTTGCGTGGTTTAAGAGCAATAGGGAACATGCTAGATTGTAGTTATATGAATTGTGGAAATAAATTATATTTATGTTGAGGGTAGTTTTATTTTTGTTACTGGTTTGAATGAAATCGATGGTCACAATAAGAATTTAGTACTAACCTATCTTTACCGATTCAAATAACCTTTAAGGTCTCAAAATTATAGAAAATACGAGTACTCATAATTGTAATGAAATACCTTCACATATTTGAAATTATCAAACTACAAAATTTACATAATTTTCATCGAAAAATTTTATAAATTGTCAATGCTACATTAAGTATATTATTATTTATATATGTTTGTTAATCTTTCACCGAAAGAAAAAGTGTGAAAGGTGTGACCAAGGAGATGACGGCTGATAGAGGAGTATGGAAGAAAAATACATGTTGTGCCGACCCCACCTTGTGGGATAATCGCAAGAAAAAGGAGAAGAAGAATAAATAAAAGTCATTTTAACAATTAAACTTTATTTAAATTCAGTCCTTAAAAATACTTAAAAATAAAACCCTCAAAGAGAAACACTAGTTTCTAAAATGTATGAAGCATAATTTAAGCAGAAAATAGTTACGTGAATTATAAAATAATGTAAAGAAATAGTAATATTGTGCGAGTTAACAATTATTTAGTTAAAGGACCTATCAAGACCTTTGTACAAGTTTTTGCATTAAAGTCTGGTGGTATCTGTTTCTGTCATCGTTTTAAAGAGCAAAGTATACGATTTATACATTCAACAATTTCCTTGTTTCAATTGATAATGTTGTTAGAACTTTACAAAAAAAGTATTTATAAACTATACACTAGCTTATGTTATATAGCGAGTCCCTGTTCGTCGTATGTGACGAAAATCTTTTCGATGGAAGTGACGTAGGCCGCCGTTCGCACGTCAAGCCCCAGGTTGTGGGAAGCTGCTGCCCGTTTCACGTTCTTGAAATTAAAATAATAATGAGCTTTCATACTACACTTATTAATACGAAAGTAATGCGCGTATCCAAAGATAGTTTCAAGGAAGACCGCAGGGTCTTATGTGTGTCTTGTGGTGTGCCGAAAAAGAAAGTTTATAAACTAGGAAAAAATGGCATATGTATCTTGTTTCTTTAATATTTATGGAAAGCATATGTCGCTATCAAAAAAAAAAAACAAATATTATTTTTACGTTTCACAATCACTACATAGTATAAAACAAAGTCGCGTTTTCTGTCATGTGTCATGTTGTATGTCCCTATGAACGCTCAAATCTTTAAAACTACGCAACGGATTTTGATGCGGTTTTTTTTAATAGATAGAGTAACTCATGAGGAAGGTTTTTA
>LQNK01001380.1:3291-27870 GCA_001586405.1 Phoebis sennae
ATGTTATGCATAGATTAGTCTTTCTTTTTTATTAGCATTAAAATCATTTATCGAATTAGGACATCCTGTAATGATAAATGATATAATATGTGATAAATAAATAAATAAATAAATAAATTTACTAAAAGGAATCTACAGGCTGTTGTTTTTTCACAAAAATGTACAGCAATATAATGTTACCAAGGCAACGGTACCTTAGATCTTCATTTTTCTTTTGTTTTGCGAATATTTTTTCGCAAATTAAATGTTTCTTCCGCGTGAAATGTGTTGTACAGTAATGATTCCGTGTTACGATGCTTATGGATAATAAAAGATACGCCTACTCGTTTTAGTTTAGACTAGAATGGCGCCTAACGTTAGCTCCTATTTTTCATAGAACTAATAGCGTTCATAACACTGAAACTGTTTGAAAATGTGAGAGTGTGTGTTTTACGTGTATACGTAAGTAAAAAAGGAATTTTACAATAATTTGCTGATAAATATGTGTTAATTGTGATATACATTGCATTTTAGCCGTGTGGCGACGGATGAGAATACGTATGACGTCTTAAAAGCGCCTCAACAGAGGCCAATTTGGAAAATAAACATTTTGACTTTTGTATGTCGTCACCCCATTCTACCCTTGGGTGTTGTAAGAGGCGACAGAGGGTAATTCTGCTGGCATGGCCATCGACAACATCAAAGTCTTGCCACTATTACCTTCCTGCGATGCGATTTGAAGGAAAGGGGGGAAGAGCTCTGTTTTTATGAAGAATCCAACGGTCGCAAAAGCTGAGAAAATTTTTACCTTCGCTTTGAACAGTTTTTGGTAACAATTGTAATTAACTTTATTCAAAGGCTATATGTGGGATCTGTACACTCCATACTCACGATTGTGTAAACTAACCTCGTGGCAATTACACTAGAGGCGTGACCGCAAGCTCTGTTTTTATGACGTAAGTAATGAGTATTACGATGCGGGGTGTTTATGGTCGGGCATATTAAACACTGAAATTCCTGCTACGTATACTTTTCGTAACATTTTTTGGTGAATACTGTGGTATATTTTATTTTAAAAGAACCCGCAGTTTTACCAAGGTGTATCTCAAGATTCTGTGGGATTTCCGGGATGGAAAGTATCGTATGTTTCAAACAACCACGGTAAAAAATTTCATCCAAATCGATTCAGTAGTTTACGCTTAAAGAAAAGACGGAAAGAGGTACTTTTGCATTTAGAATTTTAAGTTTCATCAAAAGGTAGTTTAAGTATAAATTAGTCTTTAGGAGACAATCGTTATCAAAATGCGTTGTTAGATAATATTGTGTTAAATTGTTAATTATGTGTAATGTTCAGAAAATAAATTTTTACGTATTCAGCAATATATTACACTAGAAAAACGTCCATAGATAGAGGTAGAAATGATGAATACTAACAACTCCACAACTGTTCTTCATAACGACGTACACCCGACACGTTATGGATTTTACCTACGATTTATTAGACTATCATCCGTGTATAAATAGTACGCTTAGAACGTGCTTGCTATGACTAAAAACTATTCTTAAATATACAAAAGTCAGAGCAAATATCTTCAATTTCTAAGAAATCTCTACGCAACTAAAATCGCTGACACTGAGCTAGGTTCTTACTTATGCTAACAATAGCTGAAATCGAAGTTATTTATACTCACGTCTAACTCGACTGTGGCACACACTCGCTTTATTAGATGACAAATGTATGGATGGTGCTATTTTCATACATGTACTTTAGCCCGGTTCCTGTGTATTATTCGATAAACTAGTATTAAAGTGACTCAGAAACCTTGCATATATTATCCATCAAAGAACTGTTCCTACAATATATGGTAGAGGTCTATTTCCCTCCTTTGCAATTATAAAATTATGAATCTTTATTACCAGAACTGGTAGGATCTAGTGTAAAGTATGCTATTATATTGAAGTCCATAGAAGCGATGAATACTAACAACTACCCCTCGTTCGTTATCACCCACACCCGACACGTTATGGATAACACCTACGATTTATCAAACAAAATAGAATGGACGTATTATAGAATTTTATCCCACAAATAGAGAGGTTTTAACACACTTCTCAACCGTACTTTAAAACATTTCGTCATACAATATGGAAGGTTAATTCTTGGACCCCACTTTTATAACTGTAAATATATTATTGTGTGTATAGTGACAGTAGTATTTTTTTAACCGACTTTCAAAAAAGGAGTATATTATCTCACCTCATCACCGGTCGGTTTTGTATAAATCACATTATAAATATGCTTACGCCTACAGCGGGGTGCCGCTTTTAGGTGTAAGCAAATTCCATTCCCTTAAAGTTGAAATCACCTTCAAACCTTCGTAATACCTACGCCATAAAGGGAACTAGCTGAATAAATTTCAAGTTTCTAGTTTTAGTAGTTTGGGCTCTGCAATTGATGAACTCCCTCACGAGTCACTTGGGACAATTTAATATTATTTTAAAAATAAAGCGATTATTGTTTATCAAATGAGAGTATTCGTAATAATTACAGAAAAGTCGAAATAATTTATGAAAAGTCGAAATAGCTATTATTTTTCTGGTGTTACGGGTTTTGATTACTCGTTTGCTTGCCTTGCCTTAAAGTTATATGTTTTAAAGATTATATAATAATATAGACTTTATTGATCTCATATAATAAATCAGCTACGAAATGCCTAACTTTTAGAACGAATATCATTTGATCAGCAGATTCTTTATCATTAACTTATGAACTGTCTTACAATCAGTTGACGTGACTTATCCTATTATTTTCCTTTTGGGTTCAATCCAAATCGTTTCCCTGTAATTCCTATCCAATGAAGTTCATCTGTAAATGTCAGATAATCGGAAATGACATCGACATCAAAGTATGTCTGACGTTATCTTCAACAAGTCTCATTTTCGTTCGTTGCTGTGCAAAAATTTATCGAAATTATAGGAAAAATGTTTTTCTCTAAATGTTTATTAATCTGTACATATATTTATGTATATTTTCATAGTGTTACAGCTGATAAGCGGAGCATGCGGTTCACCTGATGTTAAGTGACAACTGACAGCCCATGAACATCTACAACGTTTGTGTCGTAGATGACTCGCCGAAGGATAAGGAAAGGATTAATCATGGGAAATTGGAAATGAAATGAAATAAAATATGCTGAAGATGTTATATAGCAGAATAATAACCCTCTGTATATTATCTATACATATAATAAAATCGTAGACAAGCCGTGTCTGTACATTTAATATTTTCAAGAAAAAATTAGTGTTTCGTGTTTCATTTATGATTCAAAACTCGAAACAATGATTTTTAGAATTTTTGTCTGTTTGTCTGTTTGTCGGGCGTTTGTACGCAGTGAACTTCGAAACGGCTTAACCGATTTAAATACGGTTTTCGATTATATATTACGGCTAGCTCCCCGGAGGTTTTAGTGATTATTTCATTCAAATCGGTTAACAAATAAAAAAGATATGAGGGTTCAAAGTGATCCATCAGAACACATCATCAATGCGCATAGTTACATTAAATTTAATCTTTTAAGTGTTATTTAAATCACTTTTTATTGATAAATGTAGCCTTCTCTTGATCTCAAAAGTAGATTACGATCATGGCGGCTAATCACAACAAAGACTAACCAACATGCAGAAGATATTATTTGCGTCCATAAGCAAATATGTGTTAAATCCATGGAAACATCAACTTTTTTATTCTGAGAGTACACGACAGATTTCCAAAATGTCAATACATTTTTGAAATCTGTCGTTTTGCAAAAAAATTAAAATAGAATTATTAGAATTATATAAAACTGAACAGTGACACTTTTGTTATAGGTATTTAATGTAGGAACTTCGAACTTAAACCTTTACGAGATATATTTTTACAAACGTACGTTTCTAAATCTTAAAAATTGTCATACCTCTACTTCGAAAATCCACAAGGTACAGAAATTTGTAGTCCACGCGGGCGAAGCCGCAGGCGGAAAGCTAGTTATAGAATAAGAGTTGTCACAGATAATGATTTACTTGCTGCGCTTCACTGTTTTACGTGCATTGTGTTATACAATCTAAATGCTATTTATGATCACATCTTCAGAAAGATTAAAGAGTATATAGTCTAACTAGTCTTTCTCATAAAATCGGAACAAACAAACAAACGTTTCCGATTTATTACATTATATGAGATTAAATGAGAAGTTGATTGTAATAAATTATTAGATAGACATTGACTGAATCATTCAATAATACCTACCAAATAATGCTTTTTCTAGAACTAATAACATTTATCAAAAGATCGAGCAATTGTAATACATTTTGTCATTTATATGACCTGGCTTACGTCACAATTAGTTTACGTGACTTATCCTATTATTTTCCTTTTGGCTTCACTCCAAATCGTGTTCCTATAATTCCTATCCAATGATGTTTATGCGTAAACTAGCTGTGCTCCGCGGTTTCACCCGCATATATAGCCCGTTCCCGTGGGATTTTCGGGATTAAAAGTATCCTATGTCATTCTCCTAAGTTATCCACGAATTTCCAGTCCAGCTGATCTCAAGTTATAAGTGTTTTACAAACCCATATTTATTATGTATATAGGATGTCGGATCATTGTAAATAACAAAAGCTATAAATTATAGACCTTTTCAATATGTCTTGCACTTTTGTATACAAATCTTAAATTAATTGTTATTTTTTTAATTTTGTTAATGTTATGAAAAAGTTGTTACAGATTATAATTAACTAAGTGTATCCCGTGAATTCTACTGTGCAGTAGTTAGATATTATAATCAAAATATTTTTTTCAAAATCATCCGGTAGTTTCAGGCTAATCTCATATTTAAACAAAAAAAAACTATTCGCTTTATAACTAATAAAAAACTTACCTTCAGAGTGCCTAGACTTCTAGAAGTAATAATACTTTATCATAAGATCGGCCAATACACTTCATCATTTAAACAATCTAGGTTACAATCAGTTGACATGACTAACAATTTTCTTTGGCTTCAATCCAAATCGTCTTCCTGTTATTTCTATCCAATCATTATTTCCTATTTATTTTTAAGGGACTTTTACTAGTATGTGAGCCCCATTAAACCCTAAAAAATAAGGGCATGAATTTGAACAAATTCAATAAACTATTGTAGCATTCAGGTCGAGCTAACACATCATGGAATTCGCCAGTGGTAGTTTTGTTTAAGTTAAGACTTAAAACAACCTATTTTTATTAGGAATACTGAGGACTGAGGACTGGGGTAATGTCGAACAACCGAATATGACAATGGCATGAAAGTTTTCCTTTTAGTCCATTGAAATGTTACATTTGGGTTTGCATTGTTACACTTTTTACAAGATGGTGGCCGCGGAACAAGGGTTGCAACCCCACAAACTTGGATTTAACTTCACAAGAACCCCCCTTGTCATCTAAATCATAAATTTGCGAAGAATTAAACATTTCAATGAACTATTTAAAGATTCACAAAATTCAGAAAAAAATTTGAAATAATTGGAAAATTTGCTTTCGACTTATGAAATTGTCATTGGATAGAAAACGTTCCATTCATACATCATTGATCACATATTGTTATAATATTGATTGCTATTGAGAGTAATAAATGATTTTATAAATATTTGAGGTTAAAGGGTAAGTAAGCTAATCAATATTTTTAAAGGCAGAGCAGGCAAAAGAGCATATATATCACAAAATTATAAACGTTTCGTGAGAATGAAAACGGAACGTAAAAGTCGACAACTATTTCTTACAACTGGCTTTCATATCACAGGCTGCGCCTAGCTTGGAAGCCAGGGACACTTAAGTCTAATGTTACACTAAAATCGGTTAATAAAATATTTTTTTATTTTTATTTATTTAATTATTTTGTAGATCTTTCTAATTAGTATTTAATCGATTTCTTGGAACATCGTCAAATAAATCACTTTCAAAACATTGAAATATATAAGACAATTCGTATGAAATAAATAGAAGCCATACTAAGTACTTCATGTAAAAGTTTCGTATGCAAACATGGTCGCCTAATATTAAATTAGTGACCTAATAGGTTTTGTGATGAGGGGCAAAGTTTATCGATAATGAAGTCTAGACCACTTCTGTCATAGTTTATGTAATGGTTTAATAACTATAAATATTAAACAGTTTTCGAATGAATTACTTTTCTCATTTACAATGAAATAGTTATTTATGATTATACCAGCACTATATGTGTGAACGTTTTTTGATTTTTCTTTTTTAATAAATCCTTTCTTGTTAAATTAATTATGTTGTTTAATATAAATTGAAAAAATGCAACTATGTTTTATCAAGACCAATCAAGACAGTTATTAATACAACGAAGAATAAATTCACTCAGATGAAAGATAATTAATAAATATATTATCCAGGGACATTTAACACAATGTCACCTAGTCCGAAACTAACTAAAGCTTGTACTATATAATCTAGATAAGAGATAAACATCATTAAAGATATATTTTGACCTGTAAATATATACCATAGTTAAATTAACACCCAGATAGTAGAATCACATCACCCATAATAATTTTCTTTCCGCGAGGGCCGACCTACATTTTCTGGCCTCAATACATTATGATCCCCCGCTAATCGAGACGTTAAAAAAATTAAAGTTAGTTTTTGTCTCCAATTATCAATAAAAAGTGTAAATAATGGAAACCCTATCACGTCGCAACTCATTATCCGTTAGATCGCTCGAGGTCGCACGTTAGCTCATCCCAGCTCTGCTAGGATTTCCTTTTATTGCTTTCTTGTGAAAACGAACTCAGTTAATACTCTGCTTAGTATTGCAGTTTATACTTTGGTATAGAAAATAAACGTACGTATAATATACTTTGATTTAAAGCAGTGAAACACATAAGTCTATCTCGTGCATCTATTGTACTTAACATACTAACGCACGTAGATCGTAGACGAGTCAAACACATGACACTCAGTCCCAGACTGTTCCGAAGTGATCAAAGATATAGTGCCGGCGAACGATGTCTACGTGTGCGTCGCTCGAGCACGCTGTGTAGATTGTCTTCTGTATTTGTTTTGTGGCTATCAGGTCGTAACTTTTTATCCGTGAGATCGCTCGATGTCGATGTTAGCTCATTCGGGCTCTGCTAGGACTTTTATTGCTCTCTTGTTAAAACGAAGACAATTGTCAATCTTCTAAGTAGTTTATACTTCGATATACAAAAGTGATTTGATAGGTACAGGGGTCTTTCATGTGTATGTTCTCCACTTTTATACCAAAAGAATTTTGAAATATATGAAAGAAAGAACTTAAATTTTTAATTTAAAATTACACTCGTAAGATTATCATAAATTTTAAATTAGCGCATCTGGAACAAAATGAAAGTGAAGTAAATGAGTCTAAACTAAATTTATGAGTCCCAATCTGTCCCACGAAAACTAGATAAATGGTAACTCGGTACTGAACTTTTCAGGTCGCAACTTTAAAATGCTGGACGAAGTCTTAATTGCGTTTGAAACTTCTTTAGGTCTTTTAAAGAACATTTAACTGACGTGTATTTTGTTGTGAGATAGTTGAAGCTATATTATATTGGTACGGTCAGCGAACAAGATTTCAAATTATAAAGAAAGATTATAAAAAAAAAATATACGACTTTTGTTTGTTTTAATGAATGGACTACGAAAATACTGGATCGATATGAGAATTTTTTTTACCAAAATTTGTTCGTGTGTTTGAACGTGCTAATCTCAGGAACTACACACATTACTTCACTGATTTAAAAAAACTCCTATGTCATTTTAATCTTATATTATACTTGATGATAATGGGCAATAGATTTATATTAAAAATTCACTCATGTACCTAGATTTGAGTAAAGTAAAGTAAAGTTCTGGTTACTTGAAAACAAGACATTTCAGTGGAAAATTACATTTAACTAATATTTATTTTCCCACGTTCAATTGCTATGACTACTTTTGTCCAACAAATCATAGTTATGAATACCCCACATCAAAAACAATTTGACGCTGAAATAGGAATTCTAAACCATAAATGCTAATATTTCGTAGCCGATGTATTCGCTTGTGATTGAATTGAGCTGAACTCGCGTTGCATACGAAATTGGCGGCAATGGTTAATATTTTACCCTCACTCTCCAAGATTAATGCAAGGCTTTAGAAGATTGGATGTAGTATTAGCTAGAACGTTTTATAATTTCGTTAATTTTCACCTGGGGGCGTTTAGTGCATTTTGCATCCTGTAGTATGATTGCTTTTTAATTAGATATGTGTAATTGTAGAGTTTTGTGGTTAAGGTCAAGACGCTGAGACTTTATTGAAATTAAGTTACGATAGAAATATGAAAAATCAACTTGGAAACTATGAAGTGAAGGTAACAAAAATAAATCATTCGTCAATGAAAGAATAAAAAAAATCAGTATCTATTTTTTTATGTAAGGGCTTTCGCGTGCCCCCGTGCTCACAGTGCAATACTGCTTCACGCCGATCTTCTGCTGAGAGGGTGATAGTTACACCGGTGCTACGTTGGCCTGGTGCGAGCTTGGGTGGCTAAATCTATGAGAGAGAGATAGGTGCACAAGTGCATGCGCAAACACATGTACAGGGTGTACATGCCTATTCCTTTACTCTGATAACCCGATCAGACGGCAGATCAACACGAACGTAGTCTTACTGAAAGTATAGTAAACAATATCAGAAAAATGTTGAATTAAAAATGAAAAAGAACAAGAAAGGTATACAAAATATATTTTATGTATTGTGTAATCACTAATCAGTATAGTACAGCGATGAATGAGAAGTCTTGTTGTGATGTATATTACCGATTTTAACTAAGATCTATCATCATCTACACAACTTTGCATCTCATAAAAAAATTTAAAAAAAGTGGTTTTATACTACTCTAGGGAAAAATACGTTCACCTACAATTTATATTGATGCTCAAACATGTGTACAGCAAAATACACTATGTGTTTCGTAAGACGCGACAGTCGATAAATTGCATGTCCAGTTATCCTTGAGCTGTATGTTTTAAATTCGAGAAATGTTGGTACGCTGGTAGATTTGATTCCACAAGATTTCACTAAGGTCGTACTTATCTACACAACATTGCTTCCAAATATAGTTTAAAACCACTTCTTTGATATAAACAAATTCAAAGAAGTGGTTTTAAACTACATGAGGGAAAAATACGTTTACCTAAAAAATTGATGCTCAAACATGTTTACAGTAAAATACACGACGTGTTTCGTAAGACGCGGTCCTCGATAAATTTTCATGTTCAGTTATCCTTGAGCTCCATGTTTTAAATCCGAGAAATGTTAGTACGCGGGTAAGATTTGATCGAGGAGACGTGAAACTTTCAACGAGTAAGATAGGTTTATTTTAGAAACCACGCATGGTTGTGTTTTCAATGATGTTTGTGTAATGCTAAGCGTCCGCATATCATTATTATTTGTATAGAAAATGCGATCCGTATGAAGGTTACACAAAGAATATGACGCCCAACTTTATGTAGTAAAGCAATGCATATATGTGCATTTATTCGAATTCAGACCCTCTATTGTATAATCTGTGTGTAATAAATATAATATAAATAACTTATTATTTATCCAGGACTTAGGTAGATTGTGATTTTTAGCATATTTTTGTACGAAAAGATTTAAGACGGACGGAGGCCAAACTTAAGTAATTAATTTCTTACAACGTTCAATATCACGACATTTCAGTAAAAACGAATCAATATTTTACGAAATTCTTCGTCAATAACTCTCACTCGATTTTATTGTATTTACATACACATTTTTCTTAAATATTAATTTTATAAAATAATACAAAGGCATTTAACAAAAAGCATTTTCAAGAAAACTGCAGACAGATGTCGCGTTAAGTTATGCAAAAACACAATTAAGTCGGCACGCCGGGCGTGTCTCATTTGAATGTACATGTTTATACCAACACTGCATATTTAACAACTTAGCATTTTTAAATTATATAAACTTTGCATTCTTTGCATTCTGCTGTTTCGTGCAGTTGAAAAAATATGAAGCAAAATAAGATTGCTAAGAATCAAAAACAATTTTAGTTAATCCAGTTAAACATTTATTCATATAATAAAACAGTAACCAAACCATTTCTATTTATTGAATACTAGCTGCGCCCCAGGGCTTCGCTCCAGTGGGAATATCGGGATGATATACAGCCTATAGCCTTCCTCGATAAATGGGCTATCTAATACTAAAAATTTTTTTCGAATGGGTCCAGTAGTTCCTGAGATTAGCGCGTTCAAACAAACAAACTCTTTAGCTTATATATTAACTTATATTATATTAGTATAGATTTTTCAAAAGATTTGATGATAGGCTGATAGCTACTTTTTAGAGACCCCAAAATCAACGCGAGCAAAACCGCGGGCAGAAGCTAGTAATTTAATAATCGGGTTCTAGTCAAATAATGCATTCTAGCAGTAATGTAGGTATCTTTATATCGGAGAGTGGAAACTCGTTCAGAAGCAGTTGTACAGTGAAGTGCGATACGTGACACAGTTGTGTGCAGGCGGGGCAGGGTGATTATACCAAACTACACTCACTACACTATACTATAACTAGTATTGTATGTCACGTTATGGAGACGGTTTACTACGTACGGTGGTTATTTGACTGAAACTCGTTCAGAAGCAGTTGTACAGTGAAGTGTGATACGTGACACAGTTGTGTGCAGGCGGGGCAGGGTGATTATACCAAACTACACTCACTACACTATAGCTGTATTGTATGTCACGTTATAGAGGATGGTTTCCTACATACGGTGGTTATTTGACTGAAACTCGTTCAGAAGCAGTTGTACAGTGAAGTGTGATACGTGACACAGTTGTGTGCAGGCGGGGCAGGGTGATTATACCAAACTACACTCACTACACTGTAACTAGTATTGTATGTCACGTTATAGAGGATGGTTTACTACATACGGTGGTTATTTGACTGAAACTCGTTCACAAGCAGTTGTACAGTGAAGTGCGATACGTGACACAGTTGTGTGCAGGCGGGGCAGGGTGATTATACCAAACTACACTCACTACACATAGCTGGTATTGTATGTCACGTGATAGAGGATGGTTTACTACATACGGTAATTGTTTGAATGAAACTTTTGGAATAATGGCAAAAATAACACGGCAAAAGCTGTAATAATACGAGGGGGCTATAAAAGCTTTTAACCCGAATTAAATATTAATAATGTCGAATGTTAAAAATATAATATAATTAATAATTAATTAATTAAAAATTTTAATTACAATGACTGTGCATCTAGCGGTGCGGTGAGGGTAGTGATGACACTAAACTACATTCCATTGTGAAAAAATCTTATCAAAGGTAATATTTTTGCATATGCTGTTGGTTTCAGAAAATTTATGAAATATGTCATTTACATTTTTAAAATACCTTTTGTTAATATTTTTATTTAAAAAATATCGATATCTCTGTTGGACGCCAACAACTTATTGAGTAAATGAAGAGCAGACTGTGTTGGAGCGCTCCAGGCCGCCTGCGTCCGCACGCGGGGCTCCGCAAACAGCGGCCGGGAGCGCCACAGCACAGTGCAGCTCGGCGCCCACAGACCGCGTGCCCCCAGCGTACAAAATAGTAATGGAGCAGTAGAGATCGTTTCCGCCTTAACTCCAACGTCTCCAATCCCACCATACCATTAACAAAAAGAGATTTTCACCACATTAAAAAAATATGAACCTATTAGACATCAATCAGAAATGTATACCCTATTTAATAGATTTATTTATTTTTCTCGTGAAGAAAACTATTACACAATTAGGTCATCTTCCAAACCCTACATTGGATAATCGATCAATCTAGTTTCTAGAAGATTCTTGTCATCGTTTTCTATTGGTAGTGGATATTCATGAAATTGTTAGGCAAGCTCTCTAAATGTAAATCCATTCACAAAGCTTTTGTCATATTGTTTGTGTATGGGACTTGAATCGCATTATGTTCAAAATCTGAAACAATAATAAAAATCAAACAATGGAACTTTATTCCTACATTTCATCCATTACTTTTTTAATAAGGAAACGTTGTAGTGCGATATTTTGTCTTCTAAACTGGACCAGCGATGTAATGCGCATAATTAAAAATGTCTTTGTCTTTGCTTCGCTGGGATGATTATAACAAGTTTTCGAGCTTTTGTGCTGGAGTGTGCAATCGTATTTCCTTGTATTTAGGTCAATGACTCTTTCGGTTTATCAGAAAATATTTTACTGAACAGCGGAAAAATGGATCAGAAATCGAATTTACTATTAAATACAGTGATATAAAAGAACAGGGTGATATTGTTTTACAGTTGATGTTCATTTTTTTGATAAATGAAGCAATTCAAAAATTCTTTAAAGTTAGTTAATTGGTTGTACTGTATTTTTCAGAGCCTATTCCGATGTAAATTAACAAGTTAGTTTAGACTTTAACATTTATTATTTCTGAATATTTCGAATAAAATTTTTCATTACAAATAAATCAAATTAATTTAACATACAACTGTACGGTATACTCATTTTAAATATTATCTTCGCTATCAACATCATTAAAACGACACGAATATGAATAGTGTGGAAGGAAATAAAGTGGGAAATATTTCAGTTTTCATACCGTTCATATTTACGAGCCATAAATAAGAGTTTTATAAACCGACGATTTTACTGCAAGATATCTAACCTGATATTATGCTTTGAAAGTCATAAATTAAATGGTTTTGGCACTTTATTTTATGGAAGGCTTGGTAATTGGATTATTTTTATAACTGAATCTTATCATTTCTTTAGATAATTTTGAATCTTTATATTTGAATCTTTATTAGTTTTAGCGGTATATTTTAATAGAGATCTGCCGTTTTGTATGTCTGTCAATCACGCCGCAAGTACGGAACTCATTTTGATGAAATTTCGTATGCAGTTAAGGTATTAGCTGTATTAGGTCATATAACACCTTTTATTGATCAAAACAGAAGAGTTTCTTTGTTTAAGCGCTTATCTCAGGAACTACTGGTCTGATTTCAAAAAAGTTCTATGTTAGATAGACCACTCGAGGAAGGCTAGAAAATTATGCTACAGCCACAACCTGTGCAAAGCAGCTTAATTTTATTTAAAATTGTAGCATTTGTTTAAACAAGAATATAACGTGTTTCTTTGAATAGAATCAAGTATATAACTTTAGTAGCAATCCAATATTTTAAAAACAAACTAAAAATAATACGACTCAAAAGGTTTCGAGATAAGGTCGGTATTCGAAACTTAAATCTCTATTCAGTCAGCGAATTTTATTCGGAATTTATTGAACGTGACTTTTTATAATTGAAATTTTAAAAGGTTTTCAATCTACTTCTATTTTAGGGTTTTATGTAGCTAAACAAGCGTGTAGTTAGTAAGAGCTTTTCAATTCAAATGTGTTGTATCAATTTTTAAATTAGATACTATTTAATTAAAAGTTAAGATCCGACAGGTAGAATCCAGAAGTCCTGTACAGCGTTTAGGCTCCTGTCTAACATCTTCTACAATTGTTGTTGTTTTAGTTCTAAGATTTATCTTAAATTTTGGGACAGAAATAAACATTCTCATTTTCAAATTCATAAATAAAACTATATTCATTACATCGTTTAAGTCTCTTTATACAAAATACAGAAAATTCTTAGTTATAATCATTTATCTTTTTATTAAGCCAAAATTAAATATTAAGAATTAAAAAACACAATAACATATCATACTACTTCATACATATTAATCGCTTATCAACCCCAATCAATCGTGACTATCACAGTTCAGTCAATTCAAATTAAAATTACACGCAAGTTAGTAAAGAACCTGTTACCTGAAAGAGATCACTGTTTAGTGATAAAGTCGCCCATTATACTGTGTTCTTTGTTTTTTTATTGTTGTTCTTATGTATATTTTATGGTATAATAAAGAGTATAAATATAAAAAAATAAAGACACGGTGTATGATATAAATAGGCATTGATCCGTCCTAAATCCTCGGTAATCCAACCAATTAATGACTAAATACAATATTATACAGGTCGGTAATAATACATTTACTTGTCTCGCTTACATAATGAGGTTTCTGTAATTGAATAACAAAGTTACGCGGAGAATATGATGAAGTCAATGCTTCCCTGATTTTGTGTGATATACCTGTCTTGATAATTTTAGTACTGCTTTTTTGTATGATTATTTTCTGAAAACATCTGAAAGAAACTAGATTTTTATGACACAGACATTCTAAGCCTGGATGTACTAATGTCAAATAAAGAAAGCCTTCGTTAATAAAAAAACTTGATTGTGTTTTTTAGTATGTAACAATGATAATCTTGGAAAAATAATAGGGTTCCTAAACCTTAAACCTGAATTAATGATAGGACATGAACATCAATTATTCAGTCATGAACCCTTGGTATCATAACCAACTAATTAATGACTAAATACAATATTATACAGGCCGGTAATAATACATTTACTTGTCTCGCTTACATAATGAGGTTTCTGTAATTGAATAACAAAGTTACGCGGAAAATGTGATAAAGTCAATGCTTCCCTGATTTTGTGTGATATACCTAGCTTGATTATTTCAAAACATCTGAAAGAAACTATATTTGAAGGCACAAAGGTTCCACGCCTCGATGTACTAACGTCAAATGAAGAATGCTTTCGTTTATAAAAAAACTAATTGTGGTTTTTGGTATGTAACAATGATAATCTTGGAGAAATAGAAGTTCTCAAACCCTAAACCTTAATTAATGACAGGATATAAACATCAATTATTCAGTCATAAACCCTTGGTATCATAACCAACCAATTAATGACTAAATACAATATTATACGGGCCGGTAATAATACATTTACTTGTCTCGCTTACATAATGATGTTTGCGTAATTGAATAACAAAGTTACGCGGAGAATATGATGAAGTCAATGCTTCCCTGATTTTGTTATACCTGTATAGATAAGTGTTGTATTTGTTCCTTGTACGTGTGTCAGTAAAAAATAGGTAATCGGATTTAGATGAAGAAATTTGAGCAATACAGTTGCTGATATTTGAATTACAGGATATAACCTTATTTTTCTTGTATTGCTTTATCATCGATCTCTATATATAGGCTATATAACATTATGTTATGGGAGCGATGCCGCGCGGAACTGCTTGTACTACATAAAAGAAAATAAGTCTAAAATACATAATATGAAAAGCAATAAAAGCACGTTAAATTAGCCTTTAGTAAACAGGCTAATTTATAGCTATGTGAACATCACATATAAGTAACTAGCTGCGCACCAGGGCTTCGCTCCCGTGGGAATATCGGGATGATATAAGCCCATAGCCTTCCTCGATAAATGGGCTATCTAAGACTAAAAGAATTTTTCAAATCGGACCAGTAGTTTCTGAGATTAGCGCGTTCAAACAAACAAACAAACTCTTCAGCTTTATAATATTAGTATAGATTGTCTAACTTACAACTGTCTAATTACTAAAATTAATATGTAGTTGCGAATCTGAGTATACAAGTAAACAAAAATACAGTAAAAGTGACTTGAAAAATTATGCTGTAAAATTATGCTAGGATAAATCCTAGTAAAAAGATACACCTTCTCTTATTTATTAAAAGAAATACAACCATGTGCCGATGAAACTGAAGAGAATAAAACTACATAGAAAAAATGCACGCAACCTTATTACTCATTAATTATATATAAAGAATAAGCCTAAAGCACCTATTCCATAATATGAAAGCAATGTCATATGTTTTTCACAAGCAATAAAAGGGCACGTGGGGTCGACGAATGACCTTCCTACACTCTGATTAACGGGCTGAGCTTTATATCTGAAGAATCATGCTTCAATTTAAATTATAGCTCTCTATTTGTATTCACATTTCATGTATTAAGATTTATAAAATGATTCATTAATATAATGATGTATTGGATGAGGAATAGACAAGATTTGTAAGTTGTGGTGCTAGAAATTATGATATGATACAAATAAATAAAATAAACATAGATCGTGTTAGTTTCCTTATAATCATATTCGCATTCTATTGAATGTGTTTATTAATCTAAACAATTAATTATAAATGAATATTCGAAAATAGTAACTTTATCTAAAGAAAACTTCGTGGTTAATAAATTTTTATGTAGGTATTTGAAATATTGATTTGCAACTTTTAAAGTTATATGTCGCTAATAAAAGACTGGAGAATTTCGATTTCATTCTTGGCATACAACAGAAAATCTTCTTTAAATTTTCTTAGGATCTAATAAAATATTTAGTTACATTTTCTAAGCATAAAAATGAAATTAAGCAAAAACTAAGGCGCAAACGACCTGATTCTTAACTTTTCATCTTTTTGACATTTTAAACATTAATTACAAAGATGAATAAAACTTTCTTTCCTGAAATTAAAAGTTTAAAGTCAATTGAATAATTCATTCTTTGTCCTCAATATTCCGTTCTTGGCCTTTTGTTTCTAAAAACACTCTTTATAAAACCCTTTGACTGAGTTTATGCGTTACGTCATTTGCACTTTCTGTAATAATTTTTATTACGTTATGGGTATTTAATTAAAATTACTGTTTTTTATATTAATATGTGGCTTATGACGAAAAGATATGAAAAATATAAGGCCAAAAGAAATACCTAAAGAAGCTCTTGACTTAAAATTAGTATTTCATATTCGTTGTGTATTATCAGACATTGCGGCTATTTGTTATTTAATTATTTAAATGATCAAAAAAATTAAGGAAATTCAAACCTTCAAAGTGTTTGTTAAACTAATAATCGGTCTCTTAAGATATACATAATTATATGAAAAATTAAAGAAACATTACAAAAAAACACACTGTCCGTCTCTAAACTACATTTTACTGTTTCGTAAGTGAGGTCTAAGTATTCTATGGCGGCCGTAGATACAACTGATAAAGGTCTAAGGATTGAAGACATAAACATATTATATCGCATTTAATATAATATATCATTATTTTGATAAATAACGGAAACGCTACATAGATTTACTAAAATACACGCATCATTCTCACGTAAAGAACGTACATTTTACTTCTCTCGTAAGTGAGGTCTATTCTGAAAAAGGTTGCGGATTAATTGGGACCGCGCCGTACATCTGATAAAGGTCTAAGGCTGAAGGATTGAAGGGCTGCGTATCACTAAAAATAAATAGACGATTTGTTACAAAAATAAGATATTCCAGGGATCTTGTCACAGCTAGTCTAGTCGAATCTATGCAAAGTTTTTATTGAGCGTGTCCTATATGTAATTTAATTGAAATGAAGTGTGTGTGAGACATAATTTACCACACAATGGACTTATTAACGACTTATGTTAATATGGAAATGCACAAATTAAAATTTAATTTACTCAAAATTTATCCATAGTCCCTTCCGCATGATATAGGTAGTTTTAAATAAACGCGTAAGGTAGAAATGACGTTATAAATGTATGTCCCATATATTTCATGATGAAATTAAATAATATAGAGTAGTCTATTCTCTCTGTCGATATAAGCATCGTAGAAACCCACAAACAAAACTAAAAACCGTCAACCATAAATAAAGAAAGTAGAATGTCAAGTCGATTATGAAACTCATTTATAAATTTGCAATTTCTAGATCACAGGATCAGAGAACATTGAAAATTCTTTTGTATTGCAAATTCCACGATAAATAATTATATTGTGTAAACCTTTGACTCCCTTTCTTTGAATTGCCATTTTGATTTATAACGGTTTTTCGAAATGAAAGGTTATTAAATTTTAACAGAATAAAATATTTGGTGTGTAGGATTGAAATTAAATTGATTACTGGATTCTGATTTGGAAATTTTATTACTGAAAATTTAAGTCGTATAAATAAGTTTATTATGAATACGTCGATTGACATGATGATGATTTCATGTAAATACGTGAAAATTATACCAAAATTCGGCCATCGGAAAGTATTGCGTAACAAGCCTTGTTCTCATATTCAGAGAGCTAGGACCATTTTTGGGGACGTGTTATAGGCAAGCTGAAATCTTAGCTGCTGCTTCTCCTATTATACCCTGACATGGAATCCGCTGGTGAGTAGTAGGGCCTTTTTTAAACCTGGCAGGAAGAAAGTCTAACCAAAAAACAGTGTCTTTTTGAGAATTCTATATTTTATCTATTAATAATAACATATTTAAATTACAAGTTGCTTCGAATAACATTATTTAAATCAAAATTATTCTAGCTTGCGTATTGCACACTGATCCAAATAAAAATTGTATGCTGTTTCGATGCCTCATCCGTTGTGATCGCTTTTTTGTTTCTTATCATCTGAAAATGTTTCCTCTCGTTCATTAAAATTCTGTACACGTGAGCCTATCCTACCTGAACCTACCTTCTATCTTTTTATCTTATTAAAAAGATAAAAAGATAGAAGGTAACTACAACCATTAGATAAGTTCGCATTATTAATTCTTGGTAAAGTATGGTTTTCATGAATCTTTGGAAGATTAAGGCTTGTATTCCCATCCCGTTCCGTTATGATTGATAAAGCCATAAGAGAAACGAAAGCACACTAGTGCTATACAAAAACTTATACAACGCTAATTCCTAAACGTTTTCCTATATAACGTCACATTTATTTACCAATAAACAAGTTTAAACTGCAGTATGTGTGTAAGTTATGCATAAGTTAATTGAGGGCGCAACCTTCAAATTATAACTTCATTATAGCAAGAACGCTGCATTACGTCGCACTGGAGACATCTATTTATGTATAACTAGAGTATAAAGGTAATAATTGATAAAATATACCATAGACAAACTATAAGTACATGCGTTACGTTTAAATTGTTTTCGATAATGGAAATAACGTGTTCTGAAGAGATAACTAAGGTGAGGTAACTGATGTGCTTTTTTGCTAGCTTTTTAACAAATTTTAAACGTGGTTTATTATGTAATCGTTTGAACGTTAAAAATCATATTCGTTCAATATGAAAAATACGTGAAAAAATAAACAAAATTATATTGCAGAAAATTTAATTTTAACAACCTGTACATATTTTAATTTCAAATGTAAACAACACGGTTGTAACTTAAAACACGCAAAACTGATAAATAAATATTTTACCAGTCTTGCATGTTTTAAGTTACTACTACGTTGTTTACCTGTTTACCTACGCTATAATAAACGTAATTTAAATAAGAACTGTTTAAATATTTTAGGAATCGTTATATCACAATTGATATTAAAAAACAATTCATGCATTAAATCGTAATCCCTGAAAACCAATACATATAATATATTCCAAAGGCTCTAAAACCTACCATTTCAATTTAACAATCTAATCCAGTGTTATTACATGGAAATGTTTCTAGATAACTAGAATCACTACCCCTACCATGAGGTATGCTTGTTGAATCAAAGTCGAACAGAAAAATTCTTACTAATATTATAAACTATCTGTACCCCGCGGTTTCACCCGCGTAACTTCTGGTTAAATGACAACTCCGGGATTAAAAGTAGCCTATATATTATTATGAACCCTTATCTATATGTGTACCAAGTTTCATCATAATCAGTTTAGTAGTTTTTGCGTGAAAGAGTAACAAACATCCATACATCCATACTTACAAACTTTCGCCTTTATAATAGTAGTAGGATAGGAATGTTTGTAAGTATGTATGTATATGTGTTTGTTACTATTTCATGTAAAAACTATTGCACCGATTATGATAAAACTTTGAGTATATATAGGTAACGGTTCAGAAAAACATATATAATCACAAAGTTACCACTCTATAATATTATTTTTTTAAGTATGCGTTAATATGGTCCGTTGGTAGATTTCATTATTTAAATTCTTTAGACTGTTGTACTGTTATTCGATTTATGAGTCTCGATGTATCAGCTTTCTGAGGCACTTTATCCCTAGTTACAACAGTGACAATTGCGTTTCTGTGCAACGCATCATTGTCAAATTTGTCTAACAGTTACCTTCAACGAATCCTTAAGTATTGACAATTAAAAAATGAATAATAGTAGATTTAAAGTTAAGGTTTATGGTAGGGGTAGGAACAGATTTTCCTCGTATAAGGGTAATTGGTTCACCCACGCACCACGCGTGCGGTTGATAGAGGCATTATATTCTAGTGTTATGTACTAACTGATGCAGAATATTAGCTTGGTATAATCCATTTTCTCTACAATTATCTAGTTACTACTCTTCTATAGGTTACACTGGCTAGGAATTACGGACCATTTAATGTATTTTTTCCTTAAATTTCTATAGACTTGATCAAAGATGTTGGCCACGTTTGATACATCACACGTATTTATTTATTTATTTATCCTTTATTGCACTGAAAATAATATAAAGAGCTTTTAACTAGAGACTTCAATTTTAACAATAGGCGGTCTTATCGCTAAGGAAGCCGTATCTGTGTTTGACTCCGTGAAGCGACGGGTTAGAATACGTGTGTTCCATTTCTACCCGTGGGTGTCGTAAGAGGCGACCTAGGGTAATTCTTCTGTTTAACATCTCAGCAATAAAAGAGTGGGAGCCGAGCATTGTGTGATTGGGCGAAGCTCACACTGATGTAATTACCACGAGAGAAGGCGAGAAGCAGTAATTACATTAGTATGGTGTGCGGGTACCCGGGGGCTTGTATCCCATCCCATTCCTTTCCCTCCCTGTCCTACTCTTTTCTTAATTTCCCATCATCCTCTCCCCTTACTTTATGCCGGGTAACCTGTGACACTTTGTAACATAAAAAAAATCTGTCCGTCATGTTTCATATAGACAATTATTAGAAGCAGAGTGTTTCTTTGTTTAAATGTAGTATTTTTCATATTGAATACAAATGCTTGTATCATAAACCGCGCTTATAATCCGTTAAAAGCATTTTTATACTGTGTGAAAAATACAAAAAAAAAGTTTTAAAAATATTTTTTACATTAAGGTATAAAGTTCTTAAACGATTGCAAAATCGAAAAAAACAAAACAGATATATCACCAAGTAAAACTATATTTTCGAATAGCTATTCAATTCTACCCAATCATAGCCATTTGATTCACTTATCCGTTAATGCCAGAAAGCCCCAGGAATTCCGTCCGAAATTGAACCAGCCTTGGAGACGAATGAAAATTTGACGTTCCACATGTCACAGGATTTGACGTAGGTACTTAGGCTATAGCTTTTTATACCCTGTGAATTATTTATGCTTTTAAAATTGTATAAATATTAGAATTGATATGTAGTGCTTTTAGCTGTGACCTTTCAAGTGGGTTACATACATTTTTGATAATCACACTCACAATCTGTTTTAACAATGTGTTAAAGTCTCTAATAATAATATTTTAGTATAGGTACTTTTTAGAACTTGAATTTTTAATACAGTACTGGGTCTTATAAAAAATAAATATAAAGAATTTTCATATACTATTAATAAATATGAAATATATGTATAAAACACAAGGGAGACTGACTGACTGACAAAGTGATCAACGCAGAGCCCAAACCGCTGGACGGATCGGGCTGAAATATGGCATGCAGATAGCTATGACGTAAGCATCCGCTAAGACAGAATTTTCATCAAATCCCAAGGGAGCGAGGACATCAAATATACGCACGTGAAACCGCGAGGTTAAGCTAGTTGTTTCATAATTTTAATGAAATTACTGTATCTAGGTTATTATATCTGTTAAATTTTTATACAAAATCTATATTGCTATTTCATGATCCAAACGGTTAACTAGACGAATCGTCTTATTTATCTTTTCATGTGTAAGAAAATAAGAACAAAAATATTGTTCGGTAGCCTTCGATAACTGAAATTTATGCATGAAACTCTTTGAAAATATTCACTTCGTTTCTCCATGAAGGAATAAATCTCTCAAAGCCGCAGTCGGGCTTAGTGGATTAATTCCAGGGTATAAGCTGTGCCAAATAGCTATATATATAACAGCTTAGCTGTAGTAGTTCTTGTAACATTCCCTTCAGTATATAAAGAGACTAAATTAATAGTAGGAGGTCCCAAGTAAGCGTGACCTTTAGCCATTTGATAACTAGGTGATAATTACAGAATGTGTACAAATGGTGTTGCCTTTTAGGTAAGAAAATGAAATCTATAAATTTTACACAAAACAATCTATTAGTAATAAAATATTTAGTAACCTATTCTTTTAATGAAGCAAACCCAGCCTTAGTGGTAGATGTACTTGAATATTTTCTAGCTTCTTATATGTATCTTTAACTTCTTAAATATACTTCTATTAAAATATATGAGTGGTTATATATGTATATCTATGTGTAGTATTTGTTCTATTATAATTATTTATATATACTTTTTGCTAACGTCACTTATTAAAATCGCAATGGAAATGGGGCCACTGAAAAACAGCGCTGTGAATGCGTTATTGCATTGCAGCATAAGCTGAGCAAGTTCTATTTGCGAGGAATTAGTTTCAATATTAATTTTAAGGATTTAATTGTTTTCGATATAAAGTTCTTATTTTCTATTTTGTATTTTGTGGGCTTTAAATAAAAGAATTTTCTTCCTTTCTTGCTTTCTATGAGTAATATATACGAATAATTACAATGTGAAAAGATATCGACGCACGCAAGATCTTAAATTCATACTTACCATAGAAAATGTGTTTCCATCACGATTACGGCATTATATAACGCATGGAAACCATAAAGCCGAATAGCAAATAAAACTGACCATTACGACGTAATAGCCCCTGAACAAAGTATATTGCACCCATTAAAGTTTACGCTTCACTCTGCACTGCATTACTGTCTTAAAATATTAGTGTTAAAATACGCTATTTCTCCGAGTTTGAGAATATAAGATAGCTTGTTTTGCGGATTTACCCACGATGTACCCACATGCATCAACGTACCAAATATAATAATAAGAATTAAATTCAAATCCTGCGCGTTCAAACAATATAATAATAAGTATTGTATAAAAAATCGATTATTTTTAAAATCTCGACGTTGAATAAATTGTTGGATTAAAACGCGGATTATGATACAAGGCAAGGTATTCGATATGGAAAATACTCGCGTTAAAATAAACATACGAAAATAAGAAAAGATGTAGCAGTGTTTCGTAGTTTTTTATTTTGGTTCTTTTATGCCACAGCAGGCAAGCAGAACATTCGATTCACCTTATGTTAAGTGACTGACCATGAACCATCTACAACAGCTCTACTTCATAAAAATCTATTGATATTTATTAAAACAAATTGCAATATAAATCTCATTTTTCAAAAATACCTTAAACAGGTACATCTCTACCATGGAAAATGATATTGTGGAGGATGGTATAATTCCTCCAACGAAAAGGGAGGATCCTCGACCAGTCCGAACCACAGGACTGGCCGGCCGTTAGCATTCTATTTCATTAAATATTACAGCATTTCGGTGCAATCGTCGTTTTCAAATTGAAATTATTTCTAATATTCTAATAGATCTTAAAACGTAACTTTAGTAGTCATATCGTTAAAAATACACTTAAAATGTCTAGACAGATTCTAAAGGGGATTGTTAAATTTTCAATATTCCTTACCTAGGGATATAATATTATATACATTGATTTAAAGGGTCCTTTTATTTTTATTACCAGAAATCTTATATGAAACAAAACTTTAGTTATACACTTATTACTTTTGGTAAAGTTTATTTTATTCAAGAAGGTTTCTTCATCTCTAGAGGATAAAAGATTTTGGTAGTATATCATAATATATTTCATTTCACGAAAACTTTGTTTGACATTTAGTTATGAGTATCGTATATATAATTATATATGAGTATTTTCTTATATTTATTTTGCTAGTTAAGTTAGTATTCGTAAATAGGTATTTACCTAAGTAAAACGGTAATGCTTTTAAATTATTTTAAACTAGCTGTACCCGCGGCTTCGCTCACGTGGAATTCAGTTTATGTGACAAACGGCTTATGCTACAGGCCCGTATAGTGCATAAAAATATCTGACAATTTTCACTAACCAAATAAAGTTGCTCACACCTTAAATTTTATTATTTTCACTCCTTTAAAAATAATGTCGGATTTTACAG
Source organism: Phoebis sennae (assembly GCA_001586405.1). NCBI lineage: Eukaryota > Metazoa > Arthropoda > Insecta > Lepidoptera > Pieridae > Phoebis > Phoebis sennae. Next base: position 27,427 of record LQNK01001380.1, read on the forward strand.
TACCACTTTTGTTTTCTACATCCTTGCCTGTACTTATTCAAACATGTCATTGGCACAAGCAAAAAGCATCCAAATCGGTATTCCAGTCAAATTAATCTAAGCGTTAAAAAAGCTGCCAAGTGCGAACCGGACTCGCGCATGAAGGGTTCGTAGACAACAATATTTTTTTGGCCAACAAAACTTGTTTTTTTCGTAGTATTTGTATGAATGTAAATTATATACCCGTGTGGCGACGGGTCAGAATACGTGTGTCGCCACTTTATTTCTACCCGTGAGTGTCGTAAAAGGCGACAGACGGCAATTCTGTTACAAAACATCTTCAGTAATAAAAGAATAGGAGCCGAGCATTGCACGTTTGGGCCAAGCTCGCATCGATGTAATTACCACCCCCCAGCAGAAGACAGGCGTGAAGCGGTATTGCACTGTGTTTCGTAAGGTGAGCAG
>LQNK01001380.1:29494-49034 GCA_001586405.1 Phoebis sennae
CAAATTCAAATTATTTCAAAAGATTCTAATAGATCTTAAAACGTAACTTTAGTAGTCATATCGTTAAAAATACACTTAAAATGTCTAGACAGATTCTAAAAGGGATTGTTAAATTTTCAATATTTCTTACATTGATTATGAGGGTTCTTTTATTTTTATTACCAGAAATCTTATATGAAACAAAACTTTAGTTATACACTATTACTTTTGGTAAAATTTATTTTATTCAAGAAGGTTTCTTCATCTCTAGAGGGTAAAAGATTTTGGTAGTATATCATAATATATTTCATTTCACTAAAACTTTGTTTGACATTTAGTTATGAGTATCGTATATATAATTATATATGAGTATTTTCTTATTTTTATTTTGCTAGTTAAGTTAGTATTCGTAAATAGGTATTTACCTAAGTAAAACGGTAATGCTTTTTAATTATTTCAAATGTGTGGTTAATGTAATAAAACATCCTATCCTATTGTATCCTACTAATAAAATAATACAAACAAAAGGATGTATGTAACTCATGCAAGCAAAAAATTCTCAACGGAATTCGATGAAACTTTTAAAACACAACATGATAACATAAAGGCTACAAATAATTGCATGCGAAGCTATGAAAGAAAGATATTAAAAAAGTAGTAAAAAGTATTCTTATCGTAGTACATGGTCCCAGTTGCAGGTTTTAATGTAATTTACTTAGGTCTGGTCCACAGTAAGCCGGGCATGCCTATCATGTTTAATCTTACTCAGACTAGGCTCGTGATACTGTATCTAGACAGTGTACTAAAATGCAGTCATGTAACTAGTTAGTAACTACAGTATAAGCTACACTTATATTATGTAGAGGAAAGATTTTATTTTTTGCTTGTTTGTTTGAATTTAATAGGCTCCGAAACTACTGGACCGATTTGCAAAATTATATTACCATTGGAATAGTACATTATCCCTGATGAACATAGGCTATATAAAATTGTGCTACGTGAGCGAAGCCGCGCGGAAAAGCTTGTATTCTATAAATACGGCGTAAAAAGCGACTAGTAACATTTAAATTTAATCGTAAATATATTCATTTAGTTGTGACTTTAGTTGAATCGTCTCCAACTGGCGTGAAGTTAGCCGACTAAGCTTATTCTATTAGCATGATAAGGTTTGTAGTCCAGCATCTAGGAAATGTATTAATAGTGTACCTGTATTTGCGCCATATTCAAATTTCTATAATTTAGAGCTTATGTGTGCCATATATACTATGCCAACAGAAACGTAAATGTGAAATGAAAGTTCGCAATTTCACTGGTAAAAGAATTTCACTGAAAAAACATATGGGTGCCAAGCTTTTTCACTCGGCATGGAAAGCAAGTTATAATATTAAAATGATGTTATTAAAATAACGACTTTATGTTTGATATTTTAACATGAGATTTTCATCATCAAGTCACTAATGAACCTTCTGAGTTTGATACAGATATCAAAGTAATCGAATTGCTTAGATTACCTAAAACATTAATGGTATGATTTGATACAGTTATCAAAGTAACAGAAGAATTCCAAATACATTAATATGTCGTTAAAATAAAATTATATTACGGGCTTAAGTTGAACCGCCTCCAACTGGCGTGCAGTAAGCCGAGCACACTTATTTTATTAGCATGATTAGGTTTGTAGTCTACAATGTAGGAAATTTAAGTGTAATGGAAATGTGTTAGATTATCCGAGCAGCCGTGCATGTGTTGTGTTCTATAGATAAACGTGTTTTTAATTCTACTTATTTTAATTTTTACCATTTGGTATAGATCCGTAATAATTTATTAATAATTCTTACATTTAGATAAATGTGTCTTTGATGCGATGTACGTTTGAACAAAAAGTTTGAATAATCTGGAGAAGTTACTGACAGTTGAACTTTTAATTATTTACGCTTTTTAAAATAATTCTTCAATATCATAAACTTTTATTTACTCGTCTTTATATCAACAAGGCATTATTATTCTCAATAGTTAAGCCCGGACAAGCTCTTAGTATGTAAATTCAAAGACGTCTTGTTTTAAAATGACTTTTGACTGAGAGTAATTGGATCGCATTGCAAGGAAATGAAGGTGACTTCTGAGAAGCGAAGGCTTTATTGGACTCAAGTGAATTTATATTCTGATGACGAATCCAAAAACGATGGCTTTGTAGAATGTTACATGGTATTTCTTAATCCATTGTGCGAAATGTCAAATATACAATTCAATATTGCCACAAATGAAATAAGACTTACCCATAATTTTAAATACTTATTTTCTCCATTTGGCTCCTATGTGAGTGAATTCAGGTCGAACAATTTTGACAATACTATTATGTAAAACTGTATACAGTTCAAAAAATTTCAATCGTTTCGCTGCTTGTGTGTATTTAACTGATTATTCTTGTCAGATTCTATGAGATTTTTGAATAAATCTTTCCTTCTTTCTGTCGCATACCCATGGTATGTAATTTTAATATTAAAAACGAAAGTAAAACGATGTAATAATTTCAAATTAGATAATGACGTGTCTACATTTGTTTATTTTGAACAAACACATTCAACAAAATGAACATACATAAAACAAATTCAATTAAAACAAAAATAAAGTAGGCAGTTACAATTTTCGACAAACATAATGTGGTACGGTAAATATTGACAAGTTATTCGCAACAAAATCAGATACATTGACAAACTCCATTTTCCTGCGGGAAGTGTCACTCGACAAATATGACCCAGTTACCAGAGGGTTCCGATTACACGCTATTGTCTCTCATTTGTCTTGTTCTGTGTATCTCGTTAGAGAAGTTTAATCCGTTAATCCAATGCCGATTAAATCAAATTAACTGTCAGATCTGATTACGCTTTTGGCGCCAATTATAAAGAAAATAATAGAACGGCCACGTTCGAATTTTGAAATTGTATCTCGGCTGCACGCGCAGTGACAATCAGATAAACTCCTTAGCTCCTTTGCTTATTCTGTTTAAAATAAAAAAAAATAAAAAGAACAATTTATTTCATTTTGAAAATAATAGAACATTCGAACTAGGGGATAGAACGTGTAAGAAATAAATTGAACAAGTCTTACGTTGCAAAGAACAACTCGTTAGCAAAGTTTTGTATAACACTTAAGAACAAATTCTCAGAACCCACAAACACAATTTAAAACTAGCTCAAATAGTAACAATATATCAGAAAATATAAATCATGTACAAAACTTTGTGAAACTTTACAAATTTCGAAGTTGTAGGGACTTGAAAGGTCGCAGTTTCACAGTTGTTTGGAGGCTGAAAACTGTACAAGGTCAGGACAAATATGTCATAGTAATAGCTTTTTAACCAACTTCTTCAATTTAGCAGATATTTATTAATAAGACAGTACCTTTACAGTTGCATAGGCAATGTAAAGGCAGTGTACAAATACATCAAGGAATGCGGGAATACAAAAATCTTTTGTAGTCTTTCGTCTATATACTAGCTTTGAATTTTATGGTTTATTCGTTTCGGTTTCGGCTTGAAAATTGAAATTATATCTGGTCTTTTATTTCTAATTCTATTTTTTCCCTATGGATTTCTACATTACCATATTAATTATTATATTATTTTTTGTAAGTCTATCCTTTAAATAGCTCCTAAAATAAACATAAAAATCAATGAAAACTAGGACAAGAGGATGTTTGTATGCTTACAATAAATGGTAAAAAACCTTGGTTTATTAGTTCTTAAAAATTCGTCTTTAATATAATGTTTTTATATTAGTTGGAACATTTACAATGCATAATGAACGGAATCATATGTAAACGATGCAATTTGTCGTTCGAATACGCCATTAAAAAGCTACAATTGTCAATTAAATTTTATTTTATGATGAACGTACGTGCTTTTTTTATAATTGCATTATTTTAACACGTGAAATGTATAAAGAATTATGACTGAATAAAATGAAAATAATGAATTAATGAAATCCAAAACTATTGCTAGATTAATCCTATTAAACACTATCAAACAAATAGAAGTAAATCTATTAGAAAAACTGAAATATTTAAAGAGAAAGTACGTCATTTGTAAAAACTTATTCAGCTTTAAAATATATTCACGTATGTAGGTATTGCACATTTACATATAAACACAAGCTTGGTATTACACACGTTATAAAGTACAGGCGTTTGGTCGTAAATCTCTGTAAACACTTGTTGGAAAATATCTGAACTCAGCCGCTCCATGTTTAGAAATAAAAGTATACATTTGAGAGGTAAAATGAATGAATGAATAAATGACTTTATTGTATGTATACACACATTTTTACAAAAAAAAAACACATAAAAATAATACACAACAGTACATATACAAAGGGCGCCTTTATCGCTTTTAAAACAGTAAAATGGTATAAAAAAATAATTTTTAGTTATTTTTCCATTACATTTACTATAAAAATGTCCAGTAAAGTAGTAAATCCATAACAAATAATAATTGGTTGACTTTCAAATGCCTTACTTAAATATATGTGATGAATTATTTTTAAGTTTATTTTGACTAACAAAAACATCTCTTTTCGGCCAATAAACTAAGGCAGCTTCAAATACATACGAATTGGGTATTTACATACAAGCACACAAGTTTGTATGTTACACACGTAATAAAGTACAGGCGGTTTGGTCGTAAATCTCCGTAAACACTTGTTGGAAAACATCTAAATTCAGCCGCGCCATGTTTAGACGTAAAGCAACGTTTTTTTGGAAGGTAAAACAAAATAGTTGTATGAAATTGTACATTATTTATTGCATACATATAACAAAAATATTGACAGAATGTCTATAGTCAATAATTGTCTTTGGACTGTCAACTTTAAAAAATACGTAATCGAAGCCTTGATGCATGTAAATGAAGCTATTAAATTATTTAATTGTAGTTTTAGATGCAACATGATATTTATCCAATTCAAAATTAATATTTACACTTACTATACTATTATTACTTTTTACACTTTATATTGAGAAAGAAGTATCTACACTAATATTATAAAGAGGAAAACTTTGTTTGTTTATTTGTTTGTTTGTATCGAATAGGCTCAAAAATTGCTGGACCAATTTAAAAAAATATACTTCACAAGCTAGTGCCAAATAAAGCACAGTAAAATCAGAGTCCAACCAAACATAAATACATATACAACAGTCGAATAACATTCGAATATTAGAGGTTTTTTAGCCTAAGGATATTCAAGTTTACATGAAATCAAAATTCATTTACATATCTCATTATTATACAGCAACGATAAATCATCCAGCATTTTGAGGCGTTCATTTTACATTAAAAATGTTATGATTCTTTTAAGAGCTTTTATTCGAATCTTCCTGTAATTTTACGGTTTTAGCTTTTTTAATTAGTAATATCAACTTTATTAACTTTCTGTGATGATGTAGTATTTAATAGATATCTAAATATCTATCTGTTAGAATAAGAGGAATGTTATGTAATCAACATTAAGACCTCCTTTAGTTTTTACATCTTTTACATAATGTTACCACGATCGGAATCTTAAAAAAAAATCATCAGAGAATTATAAACATTAAGCTTTAATTGAAGCCTTAACGGGTATCAATGACCAAAATAAAATTAATTATACAAAACTACATGCTATTGTTGCTGGTTGGTAACAAATGTCATCTTGAAAAAAAAGCATTGGCGGGAGAATTGACATAAACATTAATTTTTAGCGGGAAAATGTCACTCGTGCCGCCCGGAGGGAACGATTCTCCGAGCCCTCGGCGTGCAGTTAGCCCGCTGTTGGAGTCCCGGAGACCTCACTGCACGTTAGCCTGTGATTATTGCGCGGCCATATTGGAAGATAAGTTCAAGCGTAAGTTTTTAATGATATTTATTTGAGGTTATCCGTGTGGAATATAGTTTGAATTTGTATTTTACATTAGTATTATTTTGTTTTGTTATGTCGTAGTTTAATATGTTGAACTTTGAATATAAATCTTATGTTGTCTTACAAATTGTTGTAAATCGTTTATGGCTAAAAGATTTGATATTCTCCGAAAAAAACATTACAAACTTCACCTACTTTTATGACCTTTATTCAATACCGTCGACCCATAAAAATGCCTTCTTTTTAATTTCATTTGCAGCTAGGAATTGAGATTGAAACAGAAAGAAACAGAAATTCTCAGCATTTCCCCTTTCAAGTGTATTTTCAAGACGTGTGAAACGCAATAACTACGTATTACGGAATACTTGCATACACTTATATTTACCGATGCGAGCGTGGCATACGTTTCAAGTGAATTAAATATTTGCTCGAAATTGAATATTAAGTTTTTCTGTTTGAATCCAGCATTTTCTTAGTTCAAATATTTAATGCTTTGATTTTGTTTTGTTGTTTTTTTTAATTTAAGTCAGGTTAAGGATTTTATTACAATTTTGAAAAGCTAACGGGCTACATTCACAAATAAAATACTTGTATTATAAATGTATTTTCTAGTTTTGCTGCAATTAAATTCATCATTCAACATATTTCGAACTTGAAAAGAATCGGTTTCATATTTTTCGTTGCAAAAGTCTTACGTTTATAGCCGGTGGATATACTTTTAAAATAACTGTACTTATATATTTAGATATAATTATTACAAAATATAAATTTGGAAGAACTTACGAAAAATACAAAATAGGTTACATGACTTTATATACATATTTATATGACCTTGACCCCAAATCATTAACACATAAATGGTGACTTTCAATTCCAACTACAGTTTAAGAGAAATTCTCGGCAATTCCTCTTTCTAGTGTATTTTTCAATACGTGAAATGCAATAGCCATACATTACCGAATGCTTGCATGCACTTATATTTGCCGATGCGAGCGTGGCGCGTTTTAAGCGAAGTAATATTTGCCCGAGATTGAGTCTTGAATGAAAAGTTTTTAAAATAAAATGTTCGAATTTGAAATTGCTGTTTTAAGTAAATAATAATAATTACGTGCTACATTTGCAATATGTCATTATTTTAAAAATCATCAATATTTTTTGCTATAATGTAAATCAATCTTACTAAAATATATAATCTACGTATCTACAAAAGGAAAGTATATAATCTATTTTTCATTTACTAATCACGACACATACAAACATGGTCTATGAATTTTATGACCAGATGATCTACACTAATAAAATAAAGATCTGATTTTTTGTTTGTTTGAATTGAATAGGACTGGACCAATTCAAACATTCTGTTACCACTAGAATACAACATTATCCCTAAACATAGGCTATATAACATTTACTTCGAGAGCGAAGCCGTGTGAACAGCTAGTTGTTCATTAATTTCATAGAACATGTATTGAGCTTTACCTACGTTGCCTTACTAATAATAATAAATATCTTTATTTGCTTATAATGTGTACATTTTTTTAATTTATTTGGGACACATTAGCCACAAGTTGGCGTGCAAACATACATCGAAGGACATACAGCTCCACGTTTATAGTATAACATACATTATTAAATACAATACAAATACATTAATTATAAATTTAAATAGTCCGATACAGTATAAATTTTTTTTTTCAATGAGCCACTTTAAAAGTTTTGTCTTGAATGATCCTAAATATAATTATATATTTATATCTCTACATGTTATTAGGTAGTGCCGAGATGCGCAACCGGGGAACATCTCCTCTATCAGTGTCGCCACGTCAGTCTCTCACTGGAGAGCCTCCTTGGACCCTGCCTGATGATGACCGACCCGACTTCTCAGCGCTCAAGGAAAATATTCACAGGATTAATAAGTAAGTACTGTGGATTGAAGTTATGTGTTTCCAAATAGGATTAATTAGTGAAAATAATTTAAAATACATCTATCTTAAGAAGGTCCTATATAACACATTTCGGGAAATAATATGAAAATAATTGTCAAAACTATAGAAGAATAGCGGAGATTACACCAATTTTTGCCATAGTCTCTGGGCCATAGACCGTTTTGTCTTCTCTTTTGTTAGCTATATTTTTCAGTGTATGCCGTTATTAAGAAAAATAGTTTTTTATATTCAATAAGAATTTAATAAATTCACTTGATAATCCAAAGTACAGTTCATTTTATAAATCAGAATGGAATTTAAGAATCTTATGTGATCGAGTCAAATATTATGCTTATTTTAAGATTTATTTTCATAGTATCTTGTAAGTGACTGAAAAATCAATGCAACGGATTAATTTAATTTATAAAAGAAAAAGAATGAAAGCATATCTTTGAAAAAACATGTATCTAAAAATATTGATAAAACATTAATTTTACAATTGAAATTGAATTTTAATAATAGATACAACAACACGTGTATGACAACAGTGTGAATAAAATATCATTTGTACATTTTACAGGACGTCCATAATTCATATTCAAAATTATTTTCTGTATTTCTATAATATTTGCGTTCAAAAATCACAAAGGAATAATTTTAACGAGTTCACATTTAATTCAAATCATTCAATAAATTACTTTAAAGGTTTGTAAATGAAAGTCATAAAATGGATTTTAAAAATGATTCACTCTTAACAACCCATTTTTGTATGTATTTAATTAAATAGAACATATTACAAATTATTTTTATAGGGATTGCGAAACCTCAACCCGCCTGGATATGCTGTTAACACAAGTGGAACAATACGCGAATAACCTGGAAGCACTAGTGGAGGAACGGACATCAGACTATCTTGAGGAGAAGAGGAAATGCGAGGAACTGTTGTATCAGTTGTTGCCTAAGTAAGTTTGTAGTAAGCTTTGTAAAATTTTAATAGGGATAAGAAACTTTAACTTGTTAGAAATGCTGACACAAGTGAAATGATACAGGAAGAATCTGGAAGATCGAATGGAAAAGGATGTTAGATTATCTTTAAGAAAAGACGGAATGAACGTGTTTCATGATAGTATTAGCTTTTTAAATTAGAATGTATAGGGCTTGTGGTGCTTCGACACGACATGCTGATAACACAAGTGGAAAAAACGTGAACAAGCTGGACGCTCTGATGGAAGAAAGGATTTCAGGTCACAGGGAGAAGAGATCTAGCAATCTCTCAGTTGTTACCTAAATAAGAATAATAATTATAATAATATTTAAGTTATTACCTATCAAGTAAGTTTACAATACATTAACTGTTTGCCTGTATTGAAAGTAAGTACTATGTAAGTCAGTACCTTATTTCATGACATAATATACATTTTCATTGCTCTTAATGTTAAATAATATTGTTCCTCATTAACTGAAAACACAAATTTATCAAGAGATAACATTAAAAAGTAAAAATTACATTTTGCAAAGTATGTTCACATTTCTATTCAAGCATTTGACATTTCAAACGAATTATCATAATGCTAGTGGATTTGCTTCTCTGCATCTGAGGTGACGCGTCTTATTGAATCTGAAAGAATCGAGAATGTTACTTAAGCAATATTGAAGCAAACATTGGAGTCATATATTCTTCTACTAGCCACGGCCCGCGGTTTCACCCGCGTAACTTCTGATCCCGTGGCAACTCCGGGATTAAAAGTAGCCTATATGTTATTCTGATGTATAAGCTATATTGTGGTAAAGTTTCATTCAAATCCATTCAGTACTTTTTACGTGAAAGAGTAACAAACATCCATACATCCATACTTACAAACTTTCGCCTTTTTAATAGTAGTAGGATTGAACTATCTTGAAATTATTACTTCTACTAAAGCAATGTAACTCCAAAAAAAATAACACCCGTATATTACGCGTTTATAGGTAGTGGTTTCATACCTGCCCTATCTTTATTTCAAAAATTCTTGGTGCAAATATTTTTTAAGCATTCGTAAATATATGATACATGGGTAAATTTAGTGCTGTAAATTTCATTCGCGTAGAAGCGTAATACATGAATAATCTGCATCCTAAAAATCATAAATAATCACTCAAATCTATTCGCTTGTTGCGAATATTCGTCATTTTGACAAACTGTGTACAACTTTTAATTTTATTACAGGCACAGATAATATAATTCTATATAGATATAAACATATAAATCTATTTCAAATTTAAAGATTCTCTCATTTTGGATTTATTATTAGGATCTAAATGTGCCGTTTCTGGGCTAAGCCGGCTCGTTAAGGCGAGATAGAAAATTAGTGGCATGTCGGAAGCTCGCTTCTAAAAACCTCTGAAAATAAATTACTTCTCTTTGGCGAGCTACGAAATGATATTTATCTAAATCCTTAATCTTTCAACTGAATCCCTAGTTTTTGACTAAATTACGACTTCGTATACTTTAAAAGTGTAAGATGCACTTGTGCTTATTTTTCTTTAATATTATTTAAGTAATTTTGATTCTGTGTATTTAGATGTATTTATGTAAATTTACTTGTTGTAATTCATTGTCACAAGAATTAAAATCAATTGGGAGGGTTATGTTAAAAAGGTACACCCCAGATCCAGATAAAATATATAGCCCGGCAAAGCCAAAATATGGGCATTAGGTACGCCCATACATGAAAGGAAATATTTTATAAAACTCGCGGAAAAAACAAATCCCTATTTCACGAGATCCCCGGAAATGTTCTTGGGCTCATAAATTGCAAGAACTATGATTCGTTTATTGAAGTCTCCCTTGAGAAAAAGAAAACTCCAGACAAAGTTTGGTCACAAAGAAATACCTTAGATTGTTATGGGGTAGAAAAAGTTACAAAAATGTACCGACAAAATCATTGTATGTAGAAGTTGTGGCAATAAATCTAACTTCACCTGGTTTGAGGCAACGGTTTTATAAATTTCTACATAGAGCTTTATTTTTCCCTAGGGTCGTATTTAGGATATTTACAGCTTTATTAGTGGGTAATTTATAACACCTTGCATTAAAATTAATCACTACATAGTATAAAACAAAGTCGCTTTTTCTGTCATGTGTCATGTTGTATGTCCCTATGAACGCTCAAATCTTTAAAACTACGCAACGGATTTTGATGCGGTTTTTTTTAATAGATAGAGTAACTCATGAGGAAGGTTTTTATGTATAATATCATCCATTAAACCCGTGCGAAGCCGAGGCGGGTCGCTAGTATACATATAAAACGAAAAAGTGGCTGACTGATTCGGCCGTTTTCAATATCCTTTGTTTTGCTTACTAAAGTCAGACAAATCTATCTATTTGCACTTACTTTGATATCAATATTCTGTCGACCGATAGCCTTTGCTATGACTTTTGTTAATTTTATGTCATATAATCTAAGATAACAATCTATTTATAATCTTTGATACATTATTGAAAACGGCCGTTAGTGATCTATCAATACATAACTCAAACCGCTGGACGTATCGGGCTAAAATTTGGCATGTAGGTAGATGTTATGACGTAGGCATCCGCAAAAGGACTTAGATCAAATCCCACGCTAACGTGGAAGACAGATATACGCAGGTGAAACCGTTGGGCACAGCTATAAAAACCTGCTATAAACATTGAAAAAATGTTTGTCAACAGATCAGTCGCATCTCAGCTGATAATGGGGCAGCCAGTGATGGCGGAAACGTACGACCAAGTCACAATCTACTTCAGCGATATAATTGGCTTCACACAATTGTCGGCGGAGTCCACGCCACTCGAAGTCGTCGACCTACTTAACGATCTCTACACCAGCTTCGATTCTATTATCGAAAACTTTGATGTCTATAAGGTAATGTGATAAGATGTTTTAAGTATTATTTAATTTATTGTGTATTTATTTGTTATGTCTTGCAAACTTAAAAAAAAACTTATATTACCATGAAATAAATAAATTTAACTATTGTATATTTTTTGGCCGTTAGAGATTGTATATTTTTTAATAAAAAAGTTACTAAATATATTATTTTCTCCCCTAAATCCAACATTGTTTAAATTGTATATACCTGTTATTGGCATGCAAATCGGTTAATAATGTAATGTTTTATATTTTTATCTCATATATTTATTAATTTGTAATTTAGTTGATGTATCGGAACAAATAAATATCCAAAACATGTATTATTTCTAACAATTGCATACTGATACTTTTTTATCTGCGAACTGAAAATAATTCTCCTCGCAAATGTAATTTTTTAACTAAAAATCAAAGCCTACCGAGCTATTTTAATAGTAACGTATATGAGGAAAACCAGTATTTTTGTAGAGAAAAGGATTGGATGAATTCCCTTTGAAAAAACATATCTCGTTCATCACAACCACGATATTGCGTTTCATGTCCTTGGCATGATATAGACTGAAATAACATTTCTCTTTCAAATAATTTTTCTGTTTTTGACTAAAATTGGTTTATATTTCTATACTAGAAAAATTAAAATAAAAGTTTAAAATTAAACTAAAGGTCCTTTTTAGATGCTTAGTGTGGCAGTATCATACATTAATTGATAATTTAAATCGAATCAAAGAGATTTACTACAAATATGCTTCTAATTTCTCTAAGATTCAGACACTGATTGAAATACGATTCAAAATGCCTGAAGGCATCCAAAGGAAGTGGTCCTTAGTTAAGCAGGTCACGTGTTAGAAGAATCAAATTAATCTGAAATCTTTTTTTTATTCATCAGGCTAAATTGAACTTAAGTATATCGTACTGAAAGCCTTCATTTATTTTCATTTTCTTTCATCTTATGTATTCATGTAGAGAGTTACTTTTGAAAAGGCTAAAAATTCCGCCGGGGGATAGTCAGAAAAGCAGTAAGTTTGTAAACGTAAAACTATTATTTTCAACATTTCTTTGTGATTTTTTTTCTATACAGTAAAGTGGACGTAATCGTGAGTCTTTATTTCGGAATGAGACATAAGAACGTTGAAAATTATATATTTTTTTATTTAATTATACATGATATACGAAGGTAATGTATATATACCGCTTTACTGACTATCGGTTATACCTGTAAATTACTTGTGTGTGAAATAAAGAAATCGGGCCTATAAAAGACTCTTTGAATATTTAGACTTATACCTACTCAAAAATATGTCCAGACAAGATTAAACAATAACGTTTATATAAGTGCATTTAGAACAACGTATTTCAGGTGGAAACAATAGGCGACGCGTACATGGTAGTATCAGGGTTACCGATGAGGAACGGCAACAGACACGCAGCTGAAATAGCGAGAATGTCCCTCGCCTTGCTCAATGCAGTGCGTCTGAAAACAGTACCGCATCGACCGGGGGAACGATTGCTATTGAGAATTGGAATGCATTCAGGTAAATAAGTATAGCCCATAGATCAGGTTGCGTAAGGTCATGTTTATACCCTAATATATCTAGGTTGTTCCTCGCCTTGTTCAATGCGGTGTGTCTTAAAACAGTACTGCACCGACCGGGGGAACGATTGCTATTGAGAATTGGAATGCATTCAGGTAAATAAGTGCTTTAGCCCATAGATCAGTGTTGCGTAAGGTCATGCTTATACCCTAAAATAGCGAGAATGTCCCTCGCCTTGCTCAACGAGGTGCGCCTGAAAACAGTACCGCATCGACCGGGGGAACGATTGCTATTGAGAATTGGAATGCATTCAGGTAAATAAGTGTAAATAAAAGTTATGCTATCTTATACTGTGTTGTAAATTTTAACAAATTAAGCTTATAGGTATTTTTATACCCAAAAAATAGCGTGGTAATCCATTGCTTTTCCCAATGCAACTTGCAAACGGCATCAAACCGGTTTATTGCTGATAAAAATCGATATGCACACGTATGGTTGGCAACAAAGTCATTACTAAAACGATTTCGGCTAAAATCTGAGTTACGTGTGATATTTATGAACCGCCGTGCTCATCCTGTATATTTCTTTCAATTTTTTTTTTAAATCTGTAGTCTTTGGATTAAACTTACGCGAGCCCATTTCTATACTACAATTTTGCGTTAAGGCTCCATTTAAAATCATTAATTAAATGTCAAAGCCACAAAGCTCTCATTTCTCCTTTCAACATGGAAACCACTTAGCTTGAAAATTGAAATTGTATAACATAATATGTAACATATAACTTAATAACCACATATTATGTGGTTGAAAATACATCAAATATCTAAATAAAAAAATATTAAAATGTATTTTTTTTGTTTTCTATCAAAAAATCCGTCGGCCCAACTTTTAATTTATAAAATAAGCGAAAAAGAATTGTTTATTTTCTCCATCTTTCAAAGTTATTAATTATTTTTAATGGTAAAGTACTACAAAAGACAAAGTATTAAAATTTGTAACAAAATTAAAAAAAAAAAATGTTGGAAAATAATTCTTATAGATAGTTTCGATTGAAATTTATATACATTTTTTGTCATAGGTCCATGTGTAGCAGGTGTGGTTGGGTTAAAAATGCCCCGATATTGTCTATTCGGAGACACAGTTAACACAGCATCGCGAATGGAGTCTCACGGCGAAGCTTTGAAGATCCACGTGAGCCCCAAAACTAAGGAGGTTCTGGACTTGTACGACTGCTTCGACCTGGAGTGCCGAGGGGAAATCACTATGAAGGTAATTATTTTTTTAATTAACTCAATATGTTTAGTTAATAATGTATAAATAAACAAAATCAAAAAGTATTGGTATTTTATTGAATGTGGGTTTATTTATTTATATTTATTTTTTAATCTATGAAAGAATGTACATTGTTATAATAATAAAAAAAAAAAACTGTGAAGAAAATGAACACTTGTTCCTTTTGTCGCATTTATTACAAAAACTATGTCTTATTTGATAGCGTTTAACATTGCCCAATATATTTCAAACTGAATTTAATAACATTGTTTTATGATCACGGGTTAGTTCCGTAAAATTTATTTCGATTTCCACTTAACAGGGCAAGGGCAAAATGACAACATACTGGTTACTCGGTGAAAAAGGTCAAAACGAGGCCCAGTACCATCAAACAATTAGCGCAGAAACCCCAACCGTCAACCCCAGCATTACATTCCAAGGCCCAGACAGCCCAGCTTCACATTCCCTCACACACAGTGACAGTCCCAAAAGAAACGGAACCAAAGATAATACTAACAATAAAAATGGAACCAAAGATAATACTGACAACAAAAGTGGAACCAAAGAGAATACTAACGATAAAAATGGAACCAAAGATAACACTGACAACAAACAAACCAAAGAGAGTACAGTCAACAAAAATGGAATCAAAGAAATGACAAACGATATTTCCAATGAAAGAGAGCGCATTAAACACGAAATAGCTACCTTTGTAGCTAAAGACCTTATTAATAATATAGACAGCGCAGTTCGAGATATCAAACTATCTCAGAGCGCTACTTTCAACACTTTACCGACAAAACTTTGCAACGGGAATACAAAAGAAATTATAACCCCTACATATGACAAAGAACTTGTTATAAATAAGGGAAAAGTTCGAGATGTTGTCAACAGATTTAATAACACTATAAACAATACAAATGATGTCAAAACTAAACCAAAGATAGATAAGTAAGTTCGAACCAATTTCGGTCTAAATGTTGAAAAATTTAAATTTTGTAATGTAGTGCAAAGCACCTACTCTAGTCAATATTAGGTTATCGTAGTCTAGTGGGTGACCAACCTACCGAATTTTAGTTAATAAATAGAATAATCTATACAAAATATTTATTGGTAAGTAATACCGGTAAATCGGAACAGAAAGCCGTAGTGAGATGTGTAAAAAGATTTAGCAAATACTATTGTATTTACTAGAACCCTAGTATTTTTACTGACCTTTTATATTTCCCTATCTTTGTAATGAATTTCTTATTGTATAAATAATCTAAGCTTTACAACGCTTTTCTAGTCAAAGAGCTCAAATCCTTTATACTCATTATTTATTGAATCTATACGATAATTAATGTAAATAATTATTTCTTTTGAAAGGCCAGTAAGCATTTGTTTTATATGTATATTTACACTTAGATATTAATATTCAACACAGTAGAAATGCATTGGAATTTTATAATAAGAATCAATGTAGTAGTAGTTTTGTAATTATATTACAGAATATAGAATGTTAATTTAATGTTTGTGAGCATAATATTATTTATATGTAAATTATTAATTATACTTATTGAGTTCCTTTGTGTCAAGCACAACTTTTCGCGTCACAAATGTATTATAAATAAATATTATATGAAATAAATGGGAATTTTATTTCCATCTCCCAATATTTTTCATACCTTGTATATAATTTAAAGTTGAAAGTCGAACGAAACAATGTGGGTGGCAAAATTGTTCATTTTTATACTTCCAAGAAAAAGTTTTTATTGCTTATAAAATAATATGCAAAGTAAAATTATTTCAACGTAGTTGTTTCATAAAAAAACTTTAAAGGTTAATAGAATTAATATAATTTAATTTGAAATAGCTTTTAGTTTATTTGCCTGGAGCAATACAAGTTTATTGAAACAAAAGTTACGAAAGCGTATCAGACTTTAGGTTAAATATTTTAAAGTTATATTTGAATATAATTTAAAGTATCTTTAGGTCAATCTTATGTTCTAAAAGGTTATTAGTATAACATAACTTATGTTTTAAATACCGCGATGAAAACATAATGTGAATATAGCTCTTCGCAGAGGTGTGGCGAACATACAAACAATACAATTTACCACACAAAATGGTATAAATAGATCTTTCAAACGATTTAAAAAATCTTGATTATAAATCATACACATTTTGTTTTATAAAAGATAAACGATCTGAAAGACCCTACATTTAAAGGAGTTTAATAGGAATACTCCTAATACAGCTGTTATACAACCACATTTTTTGTACAGGCCAATAATTATCTAGCTTTTATCCACCCTATAAATGGTTCCTAATATAAGAGTAAAGTAAGTAGTGAATCACTATAGTTTACTTGATGCAAAAAAGTCCTTATATTTTGCAATGCACGAATACTTAAATCATTACTCGATAATAAATACCTTTCCTCAAGGGTTAAAGTCGCAAAGTGAATGTGTAAATATGTATGCAGTACTGAATAGCTTTATAATATTCAGATGTGGAATCCGCATTCAGAAAGAGCGCGAGATGTTTTATTAATGTTCAGAAATATATAAAATTGCCGTCGCTTCTACACGTGCCTTTTTCCTCGTGTCAATGCGTTATTTTTTTGGATCAGTCTAGGAATATAAATACCTTTGCTTGGTTTCTGAGTATTGTAATTAAATTGTCAATAGTTAATTGATTCAATGACGGCCATTTTCAATAATGTATCAATGATTAAAAACAGATTGTTATGTCAGATTATATGACAATAGATAGACAAAAGTTATAGCAAATGTATCCGTCCTTAGAATATTGAAATCAAAGTAAGTGCAAATAGATAGATTTGTCTGATTTTAGTAAGCACAAAACAAGGGATATTAAAAAACGGCCCTAAGTTAATTTTCAGTCAAATTTTAGACGAAATTTGGCAATGATGCGTTACTCAAAAATACATATGTCACATTTACCGGATGTTTAGCGCTATCGAAAAGCTAAACTAGCGTCAAAGTGACTCCAAAACCGGGCAACAGTAGGTAAGTATAAATAAGATAAATACTTTATTATTGAAGTCATATTATTTTATGACTTCGCCCATGTGTGAGTCATTACAATCTCGTGGAATATCCGTTCATATTAGATGCTACTGAAGGTTTGTTTCAATCACCCAATTAAGTAACAGGCATACAACTTCCACGTTATCGACAGCAATACCTAAGTCTTTGTCTAAAGGCAACTGGGTCTCCGATTAAGATGGAGGAATATTAACATTATCTGCAGTTAGTTAAAAATATTTCACTTTCTGAGTACGTACCCTGAACTCGTTTGTAAACCTTATATATAAAAAATAATATATTCTTGCACGCATGCGAAGCCGAGAAAATTTGCCAAAGTAAAACTGGCACATCCAAAAATTCCGCTGACTCAAAGGAATCCGAAAAACGAGTTCAATTTCCAAGCACGATCTGTGTCACGTCACTTATATTGTTACAAATAATAAATCTTCGGGCGTGTCACAGGAATCGACAGTTTATTCCCGTCATTTGTTAAGCCTAAAATCAAGTTAAGAGAAAGATAGATGGTAGCGAAATACATGATTTTTTTCTTTAAAACTTTTGATTTATATTTTGCAACTATCCACGGCTTAACTTACGTTATATAGATTAATAAAAGGTACTCTATCATCTAATCCAGCTAATAGCCTATCTATACATGAAATATCACCAAAATCCGTCTAGTAGCTGTGGTATGATTGACATCTTATCTTCCTCATTAAAGGACTCCTAAGGTGGCTTCATAAATGAAGATCAGGACTAGATGGGAATTGAGAGTTAAGTCAATTTCAAAATTGAAACGCATGTCGTTTTATCAATGACTACAAATTTATAGTATTCTGTCCTTATAAAATACTGACCCCGAAATCAAATTATCCTTGTTAAACTTTTTGGATCAAACAGGGTTGGCGTATTTTTGGCATGTTTATTTTTTATTGTGTAACAAACAACTTACATACTTATATTATACACAGAAACCTTAGATATTATTAAACAAAAGGGGTATATATCTGTAGCAACGGTTAAAACTAACCAGTAATTATAACTTCTAAACACAAAATCCGAGGAAACAGTTTCTTGTTAAGCCTGTTATATCAAATAATTTACCTTCAAATTATAATAGGTCTAACAATTTCAATGGTTTATCTCCGATCATTAATTTAATTTCGTCGTATTTCTATCTTTCGGCGAATTCATTAAAGTAAACTACGCTTCTTAGAATTAGAAAGGAAAATTAAAGAGAATGAATTATGAAATCCATCTCACTTAATATTTTATATGCTTGAAGAAATTTGAAAAGGAATGAGTTTGTTCCTAGTCTCATGACTTCATATTGATTAGTTTTCATTTATATAAATGATATAAATAATACATTTTTTTAAATAGTTTCCATTTCTTCATAGATATTGAAGAAAATGCAGGCCTACACAAGGTTGCTTAATGTAACACGAACATAGATAATGTAATATACGAATGGATAATATAATACGTAACTTAAAGTACCATATGGGTACCAACACTAATGCCAAGGATTCTGTATTTATATTACATTGTGTACATAAATAATGATTTTTATTCATTTATTATTATAATTTTTATGTTATAATCATATTATTCAGTTAAGTATCATGGCAACACAATGTAGGCGGTCTTATTTGTCGGCTAGGGATAGTTAGAAGGTACATGTATAACGCCTAAAACAAAGGTCAGTGTCATTTGATTTTCTGTGTGCTTGACGATATATTTTGCGATAATATTAGTTAAAAAGGACTTCATAGTAATTACAAGTCGTGACATCATTTCACAAGTATATTTTACTTGAATTTAATTAATATTATAGTGTGCCTAAGAATCTTGTTGAGTGTAAGTCCAATATAAAAATATATGGCTTAGCATTTATTGACGTTAATCAAACTCAAATATTTTTATTAAATGCTTTCAATATCCTGATATCTGTATATGATAGAAATATTAGAAGTGTATCAATACATATAATAAAATCGTAGCATGTCAAAA
>LQNK01001380.1:49202-72939 GCA_001586405.1 Phoebis sennae
TAAGAAATGTCCATTAGTTTGGTTCAGTAATATTAGGATAGTTATACTTAAGGGATATATGGGATACCAAAAGCAAACCAATATTTATGTATTGAATTTCTCACTTTACATGTGACTCAGTGTCTTAAACAAGATTACCGTTTATTCAAACCTAGGGGGACCGGAGACCGGGGGCCGGGAGCCGGGGGCCGGGGTCCAGGGGCCGGGGGCTGGGAGCCGTGGGCCGGGGCCGGGGTTTTTTGTTTTGTCATAAGTCTCACTTTCGTTCTATTATTTCTTTAGGGAACATAGGGAGGATGGAATCGGCAAAGATTGCACCTACATACATATTTTGTTTAGGTAGATATATCTCAGGTATTGTATGAGTATTCCTTATGTAATCTGAACATACTTTCCTAGAAATTGTCTGACCTAGATACTATTAAGTTACTGTTAAGTTTTTAAAAAACATTGATATAAAATATTGGTTCCGATTGAATTTTAACATTATACAGACGAGCGTGTAATTAAAATACTTATAAGTAAAGTCATAATATAATTTTTATAACAACTATGTTATTTTTGTAGTCTACGCGTGCGAAGCCGCGGGCAAAAGCTAGTGTAATATATTTGTGTTACGACATGATTGATATTTTGATTGAAATGCATTGGTTTTCATCACTGGGAGCTCCTGTTTGTAACTAACGTATCTCTTGATCAAAGATATGGATATCTTCCGAGAAGTACGACAAGGCGATTGATGAGTAAAGAATGAAGAAAGACATAAATCCGTGTTAGATGCTACAAATCTATCGAAATGCATGTTTATACATAGTTCAAGGAACAATTCTTGAAGATAGATCATGTTTTCTAAACTAATCAGTCCAAATAAATTATATACTTTATACTTCTTATTGTTGCTTCTTGATGGCATTGTTCATCAGTTCTATTTAGACAAAATCACCTTTTTTTACTTTTCCAGTGAAATTGGAAAGTAAAAATGTGTTTTTCTCTAAATAGAATAGTTTTAACGTTATTAAATAAAATTGTATAGTTACGTTAATAGTGAAAATCGCCATAATCTGTGCCATTTTTTCAGATAGTAAATTAATAATTATACTTCTAACAATTATCAAAGAACTAAATTCAAGTTAAAAAAGAACTTTCTTTGTTTAAAACAAATATGGTTGACTAATATTTTTATGTTATCTTTAATTTGAAATAAGAATCTAATATAAACATTTGCAGCTTTGTCAATACAACTTTATTATCTATGAATATTCTACGAATCAATGGAACCATAAATTCGTTATATCATCAAAGGCCGTAACTCGCTCAAGATGCAGGAAGCTGCGGAGTTGAATGGTTTATCTGAGAACAGTAATTGGTTGTCGAATGTATGGATGGATGTCAATGACTCCGCACATGTGTAGATCGATGGCTGACAAGGGTTTGAATAAAGACTGTGCAATGTAGACGTTTTATTCTTAAGTTCATATGTGTAATGGCTAACGGCCGTTTTCAATAATGTATCAAAGATTATGGATAGATTGTAATCTCAGATTAAATGATACTTGATTGAAAAATTCAGAACAAAGGCTATCCGTCGACAGCTTATTGAAATCAAAGTAAGTGCAAATAGGTAGATTTGTCTGACTTTAGTTAGCAAAACAAGTGATAGATACATTATTGAAAACGGACGTAAATTATGTATCTCGAAACTTTACTAAACAAATTGAAGTGGTCATAGTTTAGTAAAGGGACATAATAAATAAACATTATATCTGTTGTTCAATGGTTCATCTGGGAACAGTAATTGGTTGTATGGATGGATGGATGTCAATGACTCCGCATATGTGTAGATCGATCTGTGACAACGAATTGATTAAAGATTGTAAAATGTAGGCTATTTATTTTTGCTTTATGCACATAAGAAATTTGTAAAAGGCTAAATTATGTGTCTCGAAACAAATTGAATTGGCCATAGTTTCAGAATATCTGATCGTGATTATGTTAAAAGATTAAACTCATCAATAAAAAATCAATATGTACTTTTAAGAGTCGAATTGGTTGTCGAATGTATGGATGGATGGATGGATGTCAACGACGCCGCATATGTGTAGATCGATCTATGACAGTGGATTGATTAAAGGCTGTGTTTATTTTTGAGTACTTGTGTAAAGACTAAATTATGTATCTCGAAACTTTACTAAACAAATTGAAGTGATCATAGTTTAATACTTTACTTAACATACTTATTTCTACATGAATTAGACAGTAGAAAATTACAATGTTCATCACATCATACATCACATGACAAGACGGAGTTTTGTAACTGTCCGATAACATTATATTTAATTATTTATCATAAAGACGATAATTTATAAAAAAGAGAAAAGATTTGATATTTTGTTTGTTTGAATTGAATAGAAATCGAAACTACTAGACCGATTTAAAAAAATCCTACACTAAACCCTGAGTAACATAGGCTACGGGAGCGAAAGCGCAAAGAACAGCTACCTATTAATTATAGAATTATAGACAATTACTACAATTACTAATTGACATGGTGGACTAGACTGTTTCATTACTAATCATTATACGAAAAAATCCGTCATTAATTAGTTAATTGAAATAGCAATATAAATAAAATAACGCAGCCAGAATTATTTGATAACGTTATATTAATATAATGAACCGGGAGCCTATCGCGGATTTCCACTTTTCATATTGAAAATCACTTCTAAATGAGGTCGAGTTGTAATGCATAATATTAACTCTTCTATAAGCTTGTACCTACATAGCTGAGTTCCTATTTAATAAAATTTGTTTTTGTATGAAGTATTATTTATTGACGGATAATTTGGGTACATTTTATGGTTCGCCCAGAGCTAGCCCCTCACGTTGTAATGAGTAATTAATGTTTATATTAAACTCACCTATTTGATCCCGCCCCTCTATCTATAACCCCCGATTTCGCTCCTTTTCAACCTCAATATTTCCTTTCATGTAAAGTATTTGCCTACAAAATGTTATCAAGATTTTCGGACTAGTAACTCCAGTTATAAAAATACAAACATACACTTGCCGGGCCACCTCGAAACTGAGGCCCGTATTCAGAGTTGCCACAAGGCTGCGATATAACTATTAATCCGTATTAATGATTATTGATTTTATAGCATTTAACTTCTTCACAGCTATTGCTGTTATTGGGAAATGGCACTCCTTTCAGTCACATCACGAATTCATTACTATTTTGGTGATTATTATTATTTTTTCTAATATTTGTGACATAATCAAACAACATAAACGATAAATAGCATATACTGGCATACACTTTTTATTTAGGTCGTATCATGTTCGCCTGACGGGATTTAATTTATCTATCGGTATTGGGATAAATCAAATCGACTGATACGGAAGCGTTAGCACCCTTACCATGAGTTTGCAACAATTGTGTAAAAAATATATAAAAACTAGGTGGTAATAATAATAGCTATGTCCCCACGGCTTCACCCGTCAAAGTTCACATTAAAAAAAAAAATTCATAATTATACTTGGAACGTCAAAAACGTTATCGCATAATATGACGTCAACATAATTGTTAAGCCATAGCGAAAATATTCAAGAGCTTTGGTCCAAATGGTATATATGGTACCATCAATCAACTTGAATATGGTATATACAAGTTGATTTTTAAGTAGGTTTTTAGGGCTACATCTCAACTAGAAGGACTTTTATAAAATGCACGTATAATAGGAGAGGAGGCATCAGACAAGTTTTCAGCATGCCTCAAACACCAACCCAAAAAATGGTCCCATCTCTCGGAATATATTGATATTTTCCAATTAAATATGAGGACGGGTAAACACAATACTGTGTAAAAAAATTAGATAAATAAATATTTATTATGGTTGCTTAGAGTCTATATTAAATCTATTTTTTCATTTCAGATTTGTATCTTCGGTCGTATTTTTCGTCAACATAGTAGCGTTAAACGATTATGTAATCGTATCTCATGGTAGGGTGTTGGAAGCTGCGTGTAATGATTCCCTTCAGTCTCTGTGATTTATTCGACATTTCGAAGGCTCTCGGAAGACTGAGACAACGTGTCACTTCAACTAAATTGAGAATATTTTATCTACAAACGTTTCCACTTGAATACCGTTACCAATTTCTGTATTTTTGTTTGGGCGGGAAGAATGGAATCAAGTATAATTTTAAGTGCTAATATTGCGGTTTTAGAGCTGAAAAGTCTTTGTGTATTTTTAAGTTAAATTTATTTTAGAAGGAGGTGGTAAGAGAAAATGTTTTAACAACATCTGATGATAGAATTTGAAGAGTTTATCTTATTTAAGAATCTCCAATTGTGCGTTTAGAGTTTCCTTGAACAAAAATCACGGCCATCGAAGAAAGTGAAAACAAATATGATTCTGTCAAGTCATAAATGTTAATTTTCTACAACAAATTGAACAAGCTCCATAATATTAAACTTAGTTTAAAAATAGTTTGTGTCCTGAAAACATTAAAGAACAATGTTATAAGCATAATTATTCATTCATTACCATATTATACAAATGGTAATCAAAAACTCCTGTGGACTAATAGTACGTGATACGATGACGTCCACGTGTTATGTTAAATAAACGTGCCGTAGCTTTTCCTCATTGACGAGTATAGAGAGCTAAAGCCAATTTTTGGTAGGTATTTGAGGCAAGCTGAAAACTTGTCTCAAACCTCTCCTATTATACCTCGACCCCAGAACTACAGACATGGCTGGTCAGAAACTTTTTAGGGCACCAGTCAGGTTGGATTTCCCATCAAAATACGAACTAATCTGCAGTATTTCTGAACAAATTCGACATTGGGGCCTTCAAGAAACAAAACACGACGATATCAAAAGAAAATCTTAAGTTTTATATTGCAAAAATGATGTATCTTTAGGGTTATAAGAAAAACTTAATTTACGTATATAACAAAAAATCAGTCGAGTTTCTTAAAATCAATACATATTCCATCGCAGACAAGCAACAGAAAATTTACTTCGCTTCAAATACAAGGATAAATCTAAGATATAACTTTTAGAACTGCAGTAGATAGAATGAAATGCTTTCTGTATTAAGCACGGTCCCTACGGGGTAGCTGGTCCCGATAAGATTATTTTTGCTGCAGAAAGAATTTTCTGTAATGTAAAGTTTCATTTAGACCGGGGGTTCCCAACCTTATCTTGGCCGAGGACTACTTATTATCGTTATAAATTATAATTATTGTTATCTAAGAGCAGAAAGTAGGTACACGGTTTAAGCGTAGGTCTCTTGCTAGCGGAGGGTAAAAAATGCGATATCTACGTGCTTAAAAGAATATTCGGTAGAAGTGCGAGCCTTATGCTAGCTAGGGAGAAGGGAAAGGGATTAGTTTCAAACTTTTTGGACCACTATTTGCTCTCTACGAACCATTGATTGGGCACCTCGGATTTAGACACTTCATTCTACTATATGAAATGCCACATGTGCTATTGTCTTCAAATGATACCTCAATTTCAATCTGCAGACCCTAAAATATAAAAGTATTATGGAACGGTATTGTTTGTTGAGCTTTTAAGAAAGTAATAGTACACTGGCTTTTGCTAAGATTAATTGAAAGGGTAAAATACGATGCGATTATATTGTTTTTATGTAATTTTTATATTCTTAGCAAAAAGTAAAATTGAAATTTGAAAGCAAGAAGTATAAACTGTAATAAAGCTAGGATGGGAACACTTCTTAATATTTTTAGTACAAGGAAAGTATTTGGGTTTGTAAGTCTAAATGTTTATTTAATGCAAACTGGTATTATCCATATCAATACTATAAATGCGAAAGTAACCCTGAATGTCTATTTGTCTCTTCTTGACGCTTAAACTACAGAAACATTCTACCTAAAAAAAAACGAATTGTCGAATTTTGTATAAATATTGTTTGAAATCCAAGAGCGGATATGGGTTTTTATGGACTGGGCCATTTTTTTTCTCGGAAATCCCGAATAGTTCAAATCAAATCTAATCAAAATCGTTTATTTACATTGAACATGGATTTTTAAGTCTACCTTAAAATAAATAAGTACGTTCTATTATGCTTTGCCACAAAACTGTAGCGTGCAAATTTTTAAATATGTGTAAGGAAAGAGAAAAAGGTCGACAAGTTTAACCGCATCATCGCACAAACTTAATCCACTCAATATGTTTTGTAGATCTATATATGTTATCACAGGAATAATCACGTTTATTATTGCTAGTATTTGAATATGCTTAGCATTTACGTATACTGTATGGTAAACATAAAACGAGGCGCATGTTCTGTGAGGCCCTTAAGGTAGATGAATGGCATCGACGCATTAGCATAGCTTATGTAGCTTTTAAGCCCCCTCTACACATCACACACATACACACACAGATCTGCCCATGTCGCGGACGTGAAGACGGGGTAATATCTATCCGTAGTCAGTAACTTATGTCTGCCGATGTGTAGAGGTGGTTTTAGGAACTGACCGTTAACGCAAGTATTGACATCAATTATTTTTAGACATCAAGGATTTTATTATTACATCCTCTGACAAACGCATGCTAAGGTCAAAAATGGAAGCTTTTCAATGATACGTTGATTATATTTTTACATTTTCGATTACATCCCAATAAAATACTAGCTTTGCCGCGTGTTTCACATTGGTACAAAATCTCATCCAAATCTGTCCATTACTTTAGGCGAGACTGACAAACAGAGAGTTACTTTCGTATTTATAATATTATAGTAAGGAGTAATGATTACTTCATTGTAATAAATATATTTCACTCATTCTTTCTTCTCTCTTCATTAATTTTTTTTCTCGTTTATTTGTCTTGCAATTTTTTTTAATTTATTATAAACTACATTAACCTTTATAATTACAACTATATTAAAAAAGCAAACCAAATATTCCATTAATTTCAAGGAATTTTAGATAGACAAAAGTCATAGCAAAATATCCGTCGTTAGGATATTGGAATCATACATCTCCTGTGGGAAGGAGGGCCATTAATTATAAAGAAGAAGAAGAAGATATTGGAATCAAAGTAAGTGCAAATAGATAAGTCTGACTTTAGTAAGCAAAATAAGGGATAGATAGAATATTGAAAACGGCCGTAAACCTACGTACATAGTTTTTCTAAAGTATTAAAGTAAACAAAATTTTATAATATTTCATGAACATTGCAGTTTTTGTTTTAATATCCTATTACTCTAGAGGATAAATGACCCTAAAATCATGTCCTACGTAATTTTTATGTCAAATCACAAAGGGAATAAAGCAAAAATGATTGCCATAAAAGTTTTGAGAGCATATTCACACAAAACTGGGAATCGAGTGGTTTATGTTCCTGAGAGGTCCTCGATATTCGATGTTAATGGCAATATATAACCTCCGTCGTAAAAGGGCTTCAATAATACATCCTCAAACTGCTATTTAATCAAACAAAAAACTTCCATAAAAGTATGTTTTTATTATGTAGGTTTGTTTAGTAATAAATTATTTACTTAAATTTGTTTCTTTAAGAGCGTTTATTCCAACCATACGCCTTATTTTGTAATTTATCGAAAAAGTTTGTGAGACATAAATAAAAACTACTTATTTATAATTATGTACACTGACCTTCATACGATCCTTTCTAAATTTATCACAAATAAAGGATTTGCGGGATAAAAGTTATCCTATGTCTTTTCTTGGGTTTAAAACATTCTCTGCTGGAGATTCCATCAAAAGCGGTTTAGTGGTTTAGGTTTACCTATAACAAACATTTCCCTTTTTCAACTTCCGCTTACTTCTCCTGTCAGGCCTGTGGTAAGATGTCTCACTCTCGTATAGGTGAATGTTGTGACCGAGAATATCTGCAGTATGGTTTATCCGATCTTGATAAATTTTTGTACGCAAATAGTAGATAAAGGTAAATCTTAAGTACAAAAATGAGAGCTGTGGGATGACTAAGATAGGTGAAATAGGCGATTTTCATATGAATATAGCGGAGTGTGGTATCAAATAAAAGATCTTTGTGATTTTTCTATGCAGTTAACGTGTATCAATATTTTGGAATGACACAGTTATCTGTTAAATAACATATGTTATTCTTACAATAAATGTACGCATAGTTACTGCTTCTCTGACTAGTAAGCCCTAAAATATCTTTAAAACAGGTACCTACATGAGGCGTTCCTCACTTGCTCTCCCATATAAACTTACCTCAATACATTATAATTACAATACGTCAAAATGATAAAACGAGCAGCGTCATGGACTAGCAGTAAGCCGCAAATAGATAACAAAGTTTCGCGATGTAGGTTACTCTGTGACGTCATCGATCAACGTCGATGTGACGTCACAAGCGGTGCACTATTGAAGGGGTTATTTATAAATTTCACTATGTTTTCACCAACTGTGGAAATAGTATTTTGATGAGAGGTAGGGGTAGAAAGGCATGTGGTATAGAAGTATTAACTCTGAACCCCCAAGAATTTGTGTACTTTTTTCATATATCGTGGTTTATTTCTTGTTACTATCTTTCGTATTCGATCCGGTCACATTCCAATGAATTCATTATATTTTATGATGAAACTTACAGATTCGGTAAAGGCATCGATCACGTACTTGTGGAATATGACCGAGTACTTTTTACTTTTTTGATAAACCTTTTCTATTATCAGACCTATATTTCGAACACATTAATATGTTTCTGATTGTTCATATCATATTATATTGTATATCATCTCTACAGGACTGTCATATTCTCTGCACCAATAAAGGTGAATAAGTAAAGAGAAAAAAAAAATAAAAAATCCCTGTGACATCTGTATTTAATTTTGCTGTATTTAAAATAGGTTATCTCAGTTTTACCTTTTTTGTAAAATTATACGGGTTATATCCAACTAAGTTGAAATTTTTCCTTCCCTAAAAGTCAGGAAGTAAAATGTAGATAATGAAAAATATTTACTTCTCAAATTGGCTGTGAATATTGATTAAATACCGAAACGAAATATTGATAAAAATTAATAGTACATAATTATATTGAATCGTTGTTACTTGCAAATTGTCAGACATGTGTGGTATTCGATTACCACACAAAAAGGTAAGCCCAGTTTATTGTAGTTTCAATGTATCAAAGTGATAAAGCGAGCAGCGTCATGAACTGGCAGTAAACCGCAAATAAATAACAAAGTTTCGCGATGTAGGTTACTCTATGACGTCATCGATCACTGCCGCGTGACGTCACACCTGGTGCAGTTGTTATTTATACTATACAATGTGTCATCTTTAGGCCCGGTTCGTTTAAAGACGGAACGTTATAGTATAAAAGATACGAATCGTTTTCATTAACGAACGGTTATATTTAACCAATCGTAACCAAGTTTGGTAGTTATGACCGTAAGTTAAACGACGCGTTTGATTTTTAGAAACCGATAAAATATAAATTTAATCTACTGTCAAATATTTTTTTTAAATCCTTTGAATCATTTATCCTCGGCATGCAGTACTACAGTTCTTTTATTCAAACCAAGTAAAAAATTGGCTTGATATTTCCTTTTGAATGTAAAGGCATTTCGATTGAATTCTGTTCAATTTAAAAGCCGGCTTCGTTCGGCTTCGTTTTTGCGATAGAAATTTTGAAGGGCTCTTCATAATATGAGTTGTACAAACCTTTTCACTGGAGTAAGGCTGGAAACATTGTTATTGCATGACTATTTTATACTTTGGAGCCTGTTGTGAAGTGTATGTTTTGTTCTAGAATATATTGTAGGGAGACGGTTTCGTGCTTTGAAAAAACTTTGTTTTACCATAGAAATAGTTGGGTCTGAAAGCAATAATGTTGTTTTTATTACATTTGATTAATAATTTGACAGTTGGATAATTTTGGTATATCTTATATAGTCTGAATATTTATGTAATTAACTTTATTATGCTTAGTCAATTCGTCTCAAGAAGTCTGTGCAAGTAGCTTGAATGTTTTAGCTTAATATCCGGCTTTATTGGGCAAATTCCTAATTTTTTTGATGAATAATTAAACAAAACGGTTGCGTTTAGTTTATAGAAAACTGTTTGTTTGGAACAATAGTGCATGCATGCATGCATAGCATGGGATTACTAGCATGATAAAGTAATATGCTTTTTTCACACATATACATAATATACTAGATGTACCTTCATTGAGTGATATAGGTTATAGTATAACATGATAAGTGAGTGAAGTCGCGTGGAATAGCTAGTGCCTCATAATTATAATCAATGGGTGATATAGGTACTTCTCTCGTCCAAAATAAATACACCTAACGATCTGTTTACGTCCTTATACAGCCAGACAGACACTCCTATCTATTTCCAACCTGAATACTCAATTGTTTTGCTTAGTTTGTTGGTTCACAAACAATATTATTTTGCGGTGTTTTTTGCCTAGATTAATGTGAAATATATTCATATTTATGAACGAAGTTTCAGGGGCTTCCCATACATACTTGTTTACTGTTCAGAATTGTCTTTATCGTGAAAATGATTTATTTATGAGTGAACTTGAAAGATAACAAATAAAAGTATTAGCACCGTAAGTTGTAAATACTTTTGAAGGGTGCAAATATTTTTGAAGGGTGGTACCCCTGGTTGTATTTTTTTATGGCAGAGCAGGCAAAGGAGCAAGTGGGTCACCTGATGTTAAGTGATCACCGCCGCCCATTAACATCTGATACACCGGGGGAACACAGGCATTTGATTAGCGCCGCTATTGTTAGGCCTATTGATTTATCTGGCCACGTTAATATAAATTACATTGTATTAATTCGACAGGGCTATATGAATAACTGATAATGTCCGGCTTCCATAGATATTTATCATATAGTTTGTAAGTATTAATAAAAAGCCGTTTTTAAGTAGCATTTCTGCTAAAGAAAGAACATATAAGAATAAAATTATCAGAATACTCAACTTTCTCTCCATCCGGTGACTTAAAAACTAATGCAAGATAACTGTATGATCCTAAACATCATATTATGGATGTCACAGTGTGTTTGAACTCAAGTTTCACAAACAGCATTATAATGTAATGCATACAACGTGCGAGACAAATAGTAGCAGCTGACGCAGGTCTACACATCCTTTGCAGCTGCGATTTAATGCATACATTGTGTTATGTCCCAGTATAAGCTAAATATTATAATTATACTAGCTGTACTTCGCGGTTTCACCGACGTTGTAGTGTAAATCTGTAGGTTGTAGTGCTGTAGGTCGCCAATCCGTTTCTACCTGAGGCTGTCGTAAGAGGCGGCAGAGGGTAATTCTGCTGCATATTATCTTCAGCAATAAAAGAGTGAGAGCCGTGCTCGATTGGGCTCAGCTTGCACCGGTGAAATTACCACTTCCCCAGCAGAAGATCGACGTGAAGCACTGTGTTTCTTTCGGTGAGCGGGTCCCCGGAGGCCCGTCCGATGGGAGTTCCCATCCCATTCCTCTCTCATCCTGTTCTACTCCCCTCCCAATCTTAATCTCATATGATATATAAGCATATACTGCAGCCATGTATATGATTAAGAAACACCTTTTTTTTCCTATTATTAAATATTTTTTGTTGTATAAAGGTTATTTATAAAATATTTTAATTTGTTTAAGCTTTGATTTTTGTTTTTTGTAAATTTTCAATTTTATTCCACTTTCTATTAACATAGCGCGAGCGTGTTTAATAACAAATGCTGTTTCCGCCTATTATTAGGAAGTAGGCTAGGAAATATGTATCGTTTTCTTTAATTTATATTATAATTGTTTAGCCTATAAGCAGTTGGTTGTGCCAATATGTAATAAATAAATATGATAGATGGATTAAGTTATTTTCAGTTTGAAAATTATTTGATAAACAGCTTTATAATGCAATGCATACAATATGTAAGACAAGGCATAGCAACTGTGTCTACACAGAGATGCTTTGCACCTGCGATTTAATGCATAAATTGTGTTCTTCAACGCGATGGGACCTTAATCTCGAGGCTGCATAATATATTATATACAATTTATTAGATAGTTATCCTCGTTATTACTTTCTACTTCTTTTCACCTTTCCATAAATAACAATGTACATAATGTAATTTTCTTGTTGCTGAATCCTATAAAAAATGTTATAGATTTGATGTTATGTTTTTTTTCGAATTACACATGTTTTTTGTGTTAATCATAGATAGTAGTTTAATTATAATGTTTGTAAATAAAAAAAAATCTAAAGCGAAATTAAAAGATAAATACATCAACGCACAAACTTGCTCTAAAATGTTCATATTTTAATTTTTTTATACGAATGATCCGAAATTTATACGAATTTTGTTTATGGGTCATACAATTTTCATCAATTATGTCTGACAGGGGCCAAGGGCAGCTTAACCGCGATAAAATTAAGCCTGTAATACCTCACAATTCGCAAATAAGGGACTTCCCTTTCATTAGCATTCCTGGGATGAGCGGCACAATTTGACGAAGAAAAATAAATTTTATTTTAGTATTAAACCTCAACGCTACTCAAATTCTTTATCTCTTATTTCAATAAATTTGCTGCTATATAGAAATGAAGTTTCTATTTTAAAATTGAACTGCTAGGCAACCCTATAGTCTAAGATACAAAATAATTTTAAAACGTAGGTAGGTAGGTAGTATTTTGAATCAAGCTAAGTAAAGGATCATATTCGATAATAATGTATTAACAATTTTATATTTTAATTAGACTTAATGAGAATGACTTTAAGTTTTAACCTAGCTTGGTTTCAAGTAATAACCATGACTTCAACACAGCGTAAACAAAAATCCAGGTTGTCCATAAATCTACATTTAAAACATCGAATACATAAACGTGTTTATGTATTCGATGTTTTAAATGTAGATTAATGTAGATACTTGTATATGCGTGAATATGAAATGTCTTTTCCCAGGAGACTATAGCTCATTGTCAGCGCGGTGTGGTATTGACGAATGATCTACAATGTATTATGTTGGACAATATCTGTAAATTTACCAGCTATATAACATACAATACCTGAATATGAAGTGTCTTCCCTGGAGACTCTCATCTATGATTGTCGCTGCGGTGTGGAATTGATGTTGTGACCTTTATTGTGATATATTGAACAACGTTTATGAACCCACATTTATATAGATAGATAGATAAATATGAACTGTTCTTTCCTGGAGATTCTATTATTATTGTCAGGGTGATGTGCAACAGCGCAATTGACAAATGATTTTCATTGTGCTATATTAGAAAATATTTGTGTAATAAAATGAAATACAATGAAATTAATTTATTTGCTAGCATATTAGTATACAAGTTTTTAATATAGTATTAGGTCTAACACAATTCACCAGTGTTCTGGCATGCAAATAGTATGCATGTATTTAAATATGTAAAATATACAGAACATATAGTATTATTACTCATTATCACCGCGGTGTAGAATTAACAAATGACCTACATAATATTATATTCCATATTATTTGTCTATATACATCTTTATAACATGCAATACATGAATATGGAGTGTCTCTTCCCTGGGGACTTTATCACTCTTGGTCAGTGCGGTGTGGAACTGACGAATGACCTACATTGTATTATGTTGGAAAACATTATTATACATTGTCATAGTCATAGTGGTTTATTACACATCTCACCTGTGACCGGGCCCAATCTAAAGTGTTAGAAACGTCGGGATATATAATGTATAAAATAAATACGGGTGGCGAGTCGACGGGTTAGAACACGTATGTCCTTGTAAATGAAGTGTCCGAAAAACAAAGTTGCCTGGAAGAGATCACTCTGTAGCGATAAGGCCACCTTTATAGCCCATACTTCATTATTGTTTTTTTTTTTATATTATACCTTAAATGTCCTATCGTGTCTATGGTTTGTATGTGTTGTGCTAAATAAAGTATATTCTATTGTATATTTGACTTATTCTCCTTTTGCATTCCACATTATTTTACAAGGACTCGAACTATTAATTACAATTAATTTATAGTTTATAGTTTTAGTACGAACTCCTGGATAACCTCCAGGGGCAGAACTGACCGTGCCCCAAATACATTTAAGATAATCTCGTTTTGGATTCCACATCGATTGGTTTTACGAGGACGCCAATCGCATAATAAGCTCGTCATTAACCTAAAAGCCAGGTAATGCAATTACTAGCAGATGGACTTTTAGTGAGATTTGTATTTCTTTACAAATTCTTTCGATATTTAGGTACTTAAGGCACACTTAAAATTTAGGCAGATTCTTTGAGTACTTCAGAAAATGTTTCGAGATGTAACGTGGATGGTTTTTAAGGAGTAATATAAATTCTAATTGAATTAAAATAGGCATGTAGCTTCTTACAATAATATTAATGTTTGGACGACATTGCTATTTAGGAATAAATCGCTAAGACCAACTTAGTTATCGTTAATGTATTATTTCTATATAAAGTGTCTATATAGTATACTCATTCATTCATTAATTAGCTACCCTTATGTATCAACTATATAATAAGCAAAGTTTACTGTCCCTTATATATTTCGTCCCTTTGATGAGAAATTACGTCGCACGCGGGAAACAACTTTGTCTATGGGTTTAAAGGTCGATAAATCAATCTGTCACTGTCACTTTGTGAACATTTTGTTAACTAGAAAACTTTAAGCATATTCACAATCTCTCGAATTTTTGGTACTACACATGATACAACATTACATTTTTTTTAAATTAATAAAACAGATCTAACAAGTTTCAAATATTGTAATCCTCTATTTCTTTTATTTAGTAATACAAGTAAAAACCTTGGAAACAATCATTCTCATAAAAAGCTTTCTTATGATTAAACGAGTTGAACTAGAACAAATGAATATATTGAAATCAGCAAAAGAATTTCAAATCCCATAATGTGCCAATCATTAAATATTATTGCTGACTCAAACATAGAAGTTATTTCAGTAAGCAATCATGTTTATTGACTATTGGTTTAACAAGGAAAGTTGATGCCAAAGTTATAGATCTAAAGTAGTGGTTCTCAACCCGTGGTCCATGGAAAACAAAAAGTGGTCCTCAAAAGGATTTAGACTTATCCCCTTCTTGCACCGTATCTTTTTTGGATACATAGCTATTTTAATCTATGGTCCGCAAAAGTCATAAGAAGATTCGCGCTTGAACCGAATACCTTTCATAGTCGCTGCTAACAATAATAATATTAAAATAGTCCTCGGTAAAAAAAAGGTTGGGAACCCCTGATCTAAAGGGAACACAAGATAAACTACGGTATTATTTGCCAAAGAAATAATTTCCATGAAAGTTGAGCGAACTATTCGTGAGTCGTTTGAACAAGTTCTAAGAGGTGATAAAATAATTAGAGAAGTATTTATAAAACGTCGTGGTACCGAATCTTGCTTGATAGTTGTTTGAGATTATTTTTGTGGACACGTTCTATAGCTTGAAAACTATTTAATAATCTTAATCAGGCCCCTTGTTCCATCCATAGTGCATAAAATATATAAGTGCATGCTCGTCTCTAATGCATAGACGTAATTGTTATTTCGTCTAACTCAAACCACGGTAGTTTAAGAAAGTCCGTCTATCGTCGTCGTCATAGTGCATAAAATATGTAAAAGGATGCTCGTCTGTAATGCTTATAGACGTAATTGTTATTTCAAGATAAGTTTTCAATGATTGATACTCATAGACTCCATCTAGATCTAGCTCAAACCACGGTAGTTTAATAAATTCCTACTAGTCAAAGTGTACAAAATATGTAAATAGATTCTTGTCTGTAATGCTTACAGATGCAATTGTTATTTCAAGATAAGTTATCAATTATTGATACTCATAGACTCAATCTAGATCTAGCTTAAACTAGAAAAGTTAAATAATATATTTCTAAACGAAGGAAAAGATAACCGCAAAAGTCAAAGTCAAAATGATTATTTTACAAATCGGCATGCTTCGACGTGCTTTTAGGGCGTCAGTTATATTAATAATTACCTAATTAATATTTTTATTTAGCCCTACCCCCTCGTTTTCCCTTTTTCCTATATCGTTTTTCCTTTTTCCTATATCCCGCCCTTTTTCCTATTATTAATGTTTTCATTATATCTAATATATATTTAGCATTAATGATATAAGTTAACCTCTTTGCTATACGAACACGAGTGCAAGTACAACTTATTTACAATAATCATAGTATCATAAATGCTTTCTAAATGCAATTACCTAATCACTTTCTCAGCATAAAGCAAATGAAGCATATCAAAGGAGGTTGATGCAATAAACGTCAGAAACCTTTTAACTTGCTGTGTTCGTTGGCGAGTGAACAATGGTATACGTACATATAGTAACCATTACATACTACTGCGTTTGTCTGAGCTTTGGAAATAAATTTACTGTTTGTGTTGTCTATCTTGTTAACACTGGTTGTAACTCCTACTATGGATCGAGGAGTTTCCTATAGTTCTAGATTATGGAGGTGGGTATTATTCTCTAGGGAAAAGGGAGGACCCTCAACCAGTCCAAACCACAGAACTGTACGGTCGTTAGGCACCGAGGATTGCTGTTTGGAAGTGGTAGTTCAGCGACGAAAACATTTGAACATCGCAATTTAGTAATTGGTGGCGTCACGTGACGCCATAAGATTTCCTTCTATCTATTCTATCACCAGTCGTGTCAGTCAACCATCCCATTGGGTTATGAGAAATAGAGAATGCATCTGTGCCTGTGCACATACTTGTGCACTATATCTTTTATGCACCTGGTAAGTCACTGTTGAGATTGGCTGCCATAACTGAAATCGGTTAGCAAGGCTATTATTATAATGAAAGGAATCAAATAAAACATTGACCTCTAATAGTCTGATATCTAATTTTATTTTATAAAAGCCACGTGCACAGAACTAACTCAATTGATTCTTACGGCCATATTTTACTCGTACTAATGCATCCAGTTTTATATATTTAAAAGGATTTTTATTGCTCCTATAAGTAAGACTTACGTTGCAGTAAGCAAGTAAGACAGATATATTTCTCCGAGAATCATACTCACGAATTTATTTTGATTAAAACTTATTTTTTATTTAAAGTGAAGAAGATTTTCACATTTAATCGTTTTTAATTTTTCAGTTAAGAATTACTTACCTGATTGTATCTTTGTATCGTTATTCATATGTTTCCTTAAACATTTAATTTAAAAAAGTGCACAACTTATTGTCAACTAGTTCAAAGTTCTTATAATATGAAATCTTTGCATTCACAATGTTCTTTTTTTAATTGAAGTGCTTTATCGCTAAGTGATAGCACCGTCTCGTAAGATTATCAGATATTGACAAAAGCAGTCTTCTTTCAAACCTACCTTCGTTATCGTGGCTAGCATTCGAGCCCTTCCGATTTGGTAGCGGCTAGGACGCTATTCACTAATGCCCAGTTCCTAAAAAAAGAATCGAGTCGTTTTACTCACGGACAGTACAATATCCTACTAGGCGTAAGTCAAAAGCGTTTCTATAATAAACGTGACGTTAACATACGACAATGATAACATTACGACATAACTACCAAAGCTTGGTTCTAATTGGTTGATTAGAACCGCCCGTTATGAAAACCATTCGTTTGTGTTATACTATAACGTTCCGTCGTTTATAGGAATCGGGCATAAGCCAATATCATATAATTTAATGTTAGTGGACACTTTGATATCTCTATTCCTATATCTCTATACGCACTCTGTCAAAATATGCATTAAATCTTCAACGACCCCGCATTCATCGCAATTAGGCGAATTCAATATTTTCACTAAGTATGCAAAACTATTTGACGGGTATCCGCAATGTTCTAATTTAAGTTAACATTTTATTCCGCATATATAAAATATATATAACACTGCTTTACGTATAAAGCTAATTAAAAACAAAAGTGGATATAATGAAGAATTTAATAAAAAGATAGATTGCATGTCGCTGTACGCCGTAATTGAATTTGCGACGTCCTCAAAGACGCTGATGCAATTAGTTTTATTACCTACGGAGAGCAAAGAAAGCCGTGTGAAGCGGAAAATTAGCTCATCTGCTTTTTAATTCTGGCCTGTTAGCCTTTTAATGTTTTTTGGGCCTTGAATCCGCTATATTTCATTTGGAAGAAGAAGAAGTTTAGGTTTAATTCATCATTGTCTATGTCCGCAAGAAGCGAATGAGTTCAACTGTTTTTTTAGTTCTGATCTTTTATTGTATTTGAGACCTTGAATCTGTTTTTTGGTGTATCTTTTTATCTGAAAACTGACTTTAAAAATAAAACACGATAATTAAGTACTTGGTGTTACTTACTTCATGGTGTTGTGTGGTCAATGGTATTAGAGGTAAAGAGAAAAAAATATTTCCTGTTCACAAAGTAGTAAAAAAAGTAGTAGTACTTGTAAAGTCCACTTAATCATAGAATAGATCGATCAATAGATAAAACAATAATAATTTATACATATAATACGTATTCAATATAACATCGAGGGAATTTTAATTTCCCTTCCTTATTATACTAATGGATATTCCTTTTAGTCGACGAAATCTGCCCTGTTCGGCATTCATATTATTTTCTTTTATCGGTAGCCTTCGTTAAATACAAATTCGAAACACTCTTTTAATTAAACTTTTGCAAATAACTCGCAAACTTTTCAGAGCATTGTTCCTCAAATATTTCTTTTTATTTGGCAAATTGTCTGTTTCATCTCGCTTATTTGGCTTACCCTCTATACGAATTATGAAGGAGTCACAATGGACGAGGATAATTTGCCCTGTACAAGAAGTATTTTTTCTTATATATTTGGACACATATCTTCTCCAAACGTCT
This sequence comes from Phoebis sennae, assembly GCA_001586405.1. Lineage (NCBI taxonomy): Eukaryota > Metazoa > Arthropoda > Insecta > Lepidoptera > Pieridae > Phoebis > Phoebis sennae. Next base: position 68,049 of record LQNK01001380.1, read on the forward strand.
TGCTATGGGACACCAACTGCGGAAAATGTATTGGCTTCTGAACAGAAAATCTCAATTGTCAATTGACAATAAGCTCCTCTTGTACAAATCCATCATCAAGCCTATTTGGACATACGGGATTCAACTATGGTGTACCTAGGCTGACTCCAATCTCAACATCCTTCAAAGATTCCAGTCAAAGATGCTTCGAATCATAGTAGATGCTCCCTGGTACATCACAAATGAAAGACTACATCATGACCTAGAAGTGAAAACTGTCAAACAGGAGATAAATGATAAAGCTCATGCCTATAAGAAAAGGCTACAATGTCATCCTAACACACTAGCCAAAGCCCTACTTAACAACAAAAATACAGCAAGACGTCTAAAGAGAAGAGTTCCTCTGGACTACATGAATTTATGAGGCCATGTTAGTGAACCTGGACCTCCCAAGCCATCTTTTTTCCTCTCAAAAGTATTGCTTAATGTCAACACTAAAGACAGATTGCAATAGTAAAAAAAAAAAAAAAATAAAAAATAAAAAATTATTTATTTAGAGGCAAGTAGGTGACCAGCCTGCTGTGCCAGACTGAGACATTTTTTCATGTCTCCACCGGGAATCAAACCTAGGACCTCTTGGTTGTAACGCCTAACGCGTTAACCACAGAACAAAGGGTTGACTCGAATTGTAATATTTTACTTAGTTAAAAGTGTAATTGGTAAAAAAAAGGAAAAACAATTATACATTTCAACAGTTTATTTATAAGACTGCGTGTCGTCAATTCTTCAAGATTCTGAAAATAAAATTTAGTTTCCATGAAAAACTGTTCTAAATAAGTTATTGTTGTGAATTTCTTTTTTCATTTGTAGTCGTGTAATACTTACGACAACCGCATTTGTGAAACATCAAAAAATATCTACGACTGAGAAAAATCTTAAAAAAAAATTAAAATGTAGAAAAGTTGTACTTTCTTTATAATCATAATTAATATTAAAAAAACTTTTTTTAAATTACTTTAAACAATTGTTCCTATGCCTATGTTCATCAGGGATAATGTAGGATTCCAATCAAAGAATTTTTCAAATCGGTCCAGCAGTTTCGGAGCCTATTCAATCCAAACAAACAAACAAAAAATCTAATATTCCATCTGTAATATTAGTGATAGATACTTACTAATCGGATGGATATTCTTATCCACCTGAAAATCGATATTTTTATGAGTAGATAATAAATTAATAATCATTGAATTGTATTTTATCAATAATAAGTAATATGTATGAGGAAAAATTCACTTACTAGATCTGGGATATTAAATTTCTGTAAAATATTTGTTAATTAATTATTGATCGTTTTCTTTCAATTAAGTAACTTAATATTGCAATTTGCGATAGGTCATAACCAATTAAATAATAAATTAAATAGTGTGAAGAGGACTATAATTCAATATTTAAAAAAAATATAAATATGTTATCACTACATAGTATAAAACAAAGTCGCTTTTTCTGTCATGTGTCATGTTGTATGTCCCTATGAACGCTCAAATCTTCAAAACTACGCAACGGATTTTGATGCGGTTTTTTTTAATAGATAGAGTAACTCATGAGGAAGGTTTTTATGTATAATATCATCCATTAAACCCGTGCGAAGCCGGGGCGGGTCGCTAGTATTATATAAAATACTTACGGGATGTCGTGTAAAGCAGCCCTGAAATTCATTGAATTATAATTAATAAATTACTTATTATAATTTGGATTTGTTAAATAAATATTAGATGTTATTGCTATACCTTTAAATAAATTATTAAGAACAATATAAATAGCAATGTTTGTCCGACGATATCTGCAGTATAATTACTCCGATCTTGATAAAACTTTGAAGACGAATAGTTTAGTTAAAAAGCTTTAGTTCAAGAGTAGCAAAATCGATACAGGGGTAACGAAGATAGGGGTCAAACAGGCAAGTTTAAGATATTTAACTTATTACCCTTTCATTTGATACGTGTGGTATCAAATGAAAGGTCTTGCTGTATATGTCGCAGTAAGATAGAAAAAGCCGTAGGAGATGAAGATAAAACAAATTTATTATACCAATATTTATTTAATTCTATGGTAGATTTCTATTTCACTAAACGAAATCTAGTAATATAACTATATCACTGAACTTGGACCGTTTTATAACTATTCCTAGTAAGATAGTAATGAATCGCTTTCGTATAACTATGTTCCGGCATATAATTATATCCCTAGGGATATAACTATGTTACGGCTTTTTCTATCTTACTGCGACATATACATTACAACGGGTCTAGTTCGGACCGAGCCTCTAGTTTGTTTAGATGCCATAACTTCATGCATTCCACATTATAAATGCTTGTTTATTCATACTTCAGTTTATTGCGTCGACTTTGTAAAATCATAATAACAAACATTCACTTTTGAAAGGTCCGATTTTTATTTAAAAATGGATATTTTTAAAATTTCGAAAGCAAATTCGAGAATTTAATTTTAAGTCTATAATTATGCTTAGTATGGAAAGTATTACATATTAGTAAAAAAATATATTTATGCTGTTATAATGCAGTTTAGTAGATATTATTTGAAATTTACAATACCTACCCCTTGAGATCTTGTGCACAAAGCCGCCTGAAAATTCATCAATAAATAAATTTTCCTGGACATTTAACACAACGCCATCTAGTCCAAATCTAAGCAAAATTGTACTATGGAAACTAGATAACTGATAGACATACTTAAACATACTTTTTTTGTAAACACATACAAACTATAGATAAATTAAGACCCCAACAGTAGAAACTACAATGTTCATCACATCATAATTTTCTACTCGTGGGGATCGAACCCACACCCTCCGGCGTAACAGACCATTGTTGTATCCACTGCGCCAATCGGGTCGTCAAATAGAATGTAATTAAAAATTTCATGACAGTAAGTTATTTTGGTGAACTAAACACTTTGTTATAGAAACCATAAATTGTGTATTCTTAATTTTGTATAGATCTATGTATCTGAATTAAATATAAATAAATAAAAACTTGTAAGGGATACCCACTCATATCTTTTAAAGTTACGCGTTAGATATCGTAAGCATCGTAATTCCTAGATCGTATTTGAAACGTTAAATAATCGTTTTGCTTCGTATTGAAAATTCTATACAAATAAGAATCCATCGCCTTGTGGGCTCTATAAGATACTAGCTGATCCGCGCGGCTTCGCTCCCGTAGAATAATATTATATACTATTTTCCGGGATAAAATATAGCCTATACGGATTCGGAAGAATCCCTCTAAGTAATGGGAAAAGAAATTTTGAAATCGTTCCAGTAGTTTGAGCCTATTCAATACAAACATACAAAAATACAAAGGTTTCCTCTTTATAATATTAACATAGACTAGCTGCGCCTCAGGGCTTCGCTCCCGTCTGAATATCAGGATGATATATAGCCTATAGCCTTCTTCGATAAATGGGCTATCTAACACTAAAACAATTTTACAAATCGGACTTGTAGTTCCTGAGATTAGCGCGTTCAAACATACAAACTCTTCAGCTTTATAATATTAGTATAGATGAGCGGGTATCTCTTACCATAAAGAAGAAAAACTTTAAGATTTATTTTTTTATTACTCCATAAATTTACAGAAAATTTTAAAAAAGCCCGCGGAATTCAATGAATTAATTTAATAAAAAATACTAAATCACAACCTCTCCCATGTTTATGCACAGTATCGACAAAATAACAAAGAGCAAAGACAAGAAATTCATGTTGAATACTGACACACGTGTCTATAGTTTATGATTTTATTTATACTGACAGAAATCGTTATCGCTAAAAATAAATTAGGTTTAAACAAAATACATGTATTGTTTAAAGAATTTGTTATACGTATATTCAATTCAATAAAAAAATAAACTTTAATTTTTGACGACCCGATGTGCGCAGTGGATACAGTAATGGTCTGTTACGCCGGAGGGTGTGGGTTCGATCCCCACGAGTAGAAAATTATGATGTGATGAACATGGTAATTTTCAACTGTTTGGGTGTTAAATTATATATAGTATGTATGTTTTTTACAAAAAAAACAGTATGTTTAAGTATGTCTATCAGCCTCCACAGTACAAGCTTTGCTTAGTTTGAGACTACATGGCGTTGTGTTAAATGTTCAAGAATATTGATATTTATATTTTGTTAACTCTTTAATGGTCTATCGAGAAGATTTTCACTGCAAAACAAGGGCTTTTGTTGTCTCTTATATATAAATAATAACCTAATATTAAAAAAACTATACATTTTTAAGCATTTTTATCACTTTTCGAATTGATTCGTATAGTAGGATAAATGGGCTTGATTTTTTTTTATATAAGAGCGGGCAAGCAGCGCATGCGGTTCTCCTGATGTTAACCGACTGACCCCAGCCCATGAACATCTACAACTTGATGCAGAATTCAACTTGAAGGAAGAGGAGATAACTATTGATGGAAAATTCGGAGAAAAGTAGAACAGGATGGGAACACAGGCGTCCGGGCTCACCGTACGAAACACAGTGCAATACTGCTTCATTGCGATCCTCTTCTGGGGGAGGTTAGTTACACCGGTGCAAGCTTGGCCCAATCGTGCAATACTCAGCTCCCACTCTTTTATTGCTGAAGATGTTATGCAGCAGAACTATCCTCTGTCGCTTTTATATAAAGACAAACACATTTTTATACTTTCAATTCCACTATATTGACACTTTTTACAATAATGTTTTATTTATTTAAACACGACCGGTTGACAGACGATGATGTACGAAACCGGTCGTGTTTAAATAAATAAAACATTATTGTAAAAAGTGTTAATATAGTGGAATTGAAAGTATAAAAATGTGTTTGTCTTTATATAAAAGTGATATGCAAT
>LQNK01001380.1:76977-96661 GCA_001586405.1 Phoebis sennae
AAATGATATCATTTATTAATGTGGGTTATGTAAAATATTAATATCTCTTGAGTTAATTTGGCTATCTACACTAATATTATAAAGAGAAAAACATTGTTTGTTTGGTTGTAATGTATTGGCTCAAAAACTACTGGACCAATATTAAAAATTCTTTCACTTTTCGAAAGCTACGTTATTCACGAGGAACATAGGCTTATGCTACTAACATACCTTATGCTACGCGAGCGAAGCTGCGCGGAACAGCTAGTTTACTAGACTAAAGTAATTTCTTAAATACACATAAAAATACAATAAGATGTTAATATTATTACGTAAAATAGTCGAGATTAATTTTGACTACTGTATAATATATGTAAAGTATAAATGAGCGAACGGTCCATATATTGTTAATATAAGAAAATTTTTTCCTCACGAATGTTTAATCTTTGGAGAGACAAAGCTATACTTTTAAATATTTTTAGTTAAAAAGCTTTTTTGCAATTTTACATAAAATAGTAGTAATTCCTCTATCCATCTGTACAAATCTGAGTGGTTTCTATGATTTTAATTATATTACATAAGATATCAAATGTTTCAATGATAATAAAAAAAATGTTGAATGATTAAAATATTCTGGACTTATTTAATTTTCTTCTTAAAATGTCACATCTAATTCTTTAAAATATTTTTTAACCTAGAAGTAAGTTTAGATCATACCTGTCGCTGAACTTGAGGGTCGATGTAATAGAACTGCTGCAAGTTCTGCTTATGTTCTGGCTGCGGGTTGTGGTACAGCTGCTGCAGCTGCTGGTTGCTGGCTATGGGCGCTTTTCTCTCTGGTTGCAGTTCCAGCAGTTCTTGTGCGTTCACTGAGAAGACCTGGCCGGGACGGTATTGTTCATCTCTGTGCGAAAATTAAAATATTTGACCTCAAATATAATGTATGTTCAGTTCAATATAGCGTTAAGACATAGGATGTTAGGAAAGAAATATATTCAATCATGGGTGACGCAATTTTAAATTTTAAAAAAGCCCCCAAAAAAAATTATTTAAAAAAATGTATGTTCAATTCAATGCAATTATTTTTTCTTAGTGTCAGTGCTGTGTTGCTACAATATGTATGTTAATGTAATATTAATGAAAAATCAATAAGCGATATTGAATAAGAATGCCTTGAACCGGTTTTTAAGCGCGGTTTATTAAACATTATTATTTGACCCGATATTTCACAAATACACACTACAAACACAAAAAATGCTATCCTAAAGCGAGTTATTGAGTTGTTCTCAGTTAGAAATGCGATAACAAAGAATCCTAGTTTAAAATGAATATAAAATAATAAAATACTCATCAGAAGAATTTATAGAAATAAACTTAATGTGGTTCAAACTAGTATTGTTATTTACGAATGTGGCGAGTTAGTATTGCTTGCGATTGCGAAGAAATATTTATATCATACGATGTCTACGACGGACATTTTTATCGGCAACTTGAATCTCAATTCCAGAAATATACCTTTCTTATAAAAATAAAATAAGGGGTTGTCACATCTAATAGTATCTGAAAATTAACCTTCAAAAAGTTATAATTGTTCCGTTATTACATTCTTCCTTAAAATTGCCTATAAACAGTTTATTCGAGGAAGCCCTCGCCAATTAGCGCTTCTGCAGATGTTTCTGATTTGAAAAGGATCATTTCGCCCGTAAGACGAAGGGTCAAAACATTGAATCACCCAATTTTGATTCAATTTGAAGGTTATTATTTTGCAAATGGCTTTTTTAAGGTATTTTCGAGATCGTGTACAAAGATTTGTCGATAAAGTTTCATAACAAAAATACTGGAACTTTTGAGTATATGTCACAATAGGTTTTCCTATGATAGAATATTATATAGTATTGTGATTTCTTGGTGGAAATGCATTTTAAGTATTGAATTAAAGACTTTTTCACACTATTTCCACTATTTATTTTATTTAATTACAACCGGTTTCGAGAATTCATCATCAGGTAGTCTGATCTGTCTGTCTTTAATTCAATAATTAATATCCCTGTTGCTTCTTCTATCACACTCTTTTCCGATAATATTATATATTATTTATATCAGAGAAGTAAGAAACACGCATGGTTACTATTAATGAATTTCCATACACCGATATCCGTTACGGTGTTTGATGATTTTGTTCAATTTAAACAAATCGACTCCCAATCTCAGAATAATATCTACAATTAATCATTTATCTTTACTTATTATTAAAAAATATATGAAGCTAAAGAGTTTGTTGTCTTGTTAGCTAATCTTAGAACTTAAAACTATAAAAAATCTTTTGGCGTTAGATAGACCATTAATTGAGAAAAGTTATAGGTTATATAACATTCTGTTATGAAGCTGAAGTAGTATAATTTAATTACCTTGCTTTGTCGTCATCTTGAGGCTCTTCTACCGGCGCCACGGGTTCCTGAAAGTAAAAAACATTGACATTAATTTCAAACTTCCCTTCAATATCAACATAATTATATCTACGAACAAAAAACAAAATAGGAAGCGATAAAATCACACAATCGTGTCAAATAATTGTCTATGTGACAAGCGTTCACATCGTAATATATAGCGCAATTAGATGCATTAGATGCGCATTCGAGTGAAAGTGTTGAAAAATGTAACAATGCAATCGCCATACCATGTCTGAAGTAGAACGGTCACAGTAACATGTGTATCAAATGTAAAACACAAGGAAGAATAGCGAAGGCGTTCTCGTTACGGCTGGCGTATTTTGAATCAAAGTAACCCTAATTACAGGTTCTGTTTCTTGTGTATCAAATAAGATAAACATTCAACAACTTTTTAATCATTATGTGAAGTTATTCTGCTTATTTTTTGTAATTTTCACATATTCAGATGAAAGTAGAGGTACTCTAAAGAACTGAGGAAACGAAATATGGTATGGATTTCATACTCACGTCTCAGACATAAACACAAACATAGGCATCCTTAATTATATCTTACAATCAAAATTATGTACAATAATAATAAGAATTATTGTAAGTTAGAGTTAATTGTACGTCAGAGTTATCTTAGCAAAACTTTATAACAAAAACATCACTTTGAACAAACATCCAACATATTCAATAGATGTTATTCCAAATAACAAAACGGATAATTAGATATTCCATGGCAATTATTTTCGTAACAAAGAAACAGTTTTAATGCTGTTTCGTCATTGGGATCACGATATAGCAGTTTGCAAGTTAATAATACGTCTGTGGAATGTCCCCTAATGTTGTAATAATTACGAAAAAGAGTGAAACGTTCTAGGCAGAATGTATCACGAATTGATTATAATGTGATATAAGATGGACTAATGTAAGATAACCGAATTAGGCGTGCCAAAACTTTGCAAAATGATCTTACATTCACGGAAGAAATTGAATATGCTTAATGAAGACTCTTGCAATGACATTATTTCATCATGACATTTTTAGGCAATATAGTAATAAATGATTTAAAATCCAAATAACTTTGAAATAATACCTGCATAATTCCATAGATTTCCTTTACTTGTTTTGTAATTAAAAATACCTACATTCTTTACAATTTCGTTTCATCTCCGACAATCAAACAATTAAATTCTAAAACGCGAGAGCCACTATTCGAAATACTATAAACGATGGTTAAAGTTTTCGAATACAATTTTGAATATAATTCCAATAATTCAATGAATACTTGTCAGTCAAAAGTTATTTGGTATAACGCCAAGTTGTTTGAAAGTTTTAATTAGCTTCATTTTATGTGTTTATTCTATAGTATGGAGAAGAAAGTCCATTCAACTTTGCAGAACTGTTTGAATTTTGTAGATTTATTGCTGTTCAAGAATTTAGTTGATGATAAAGTCTGAGTGTAATGTTCGAAGATGCAAAATTGTAGTAAAATACAAAACATTTTATTAATTTATCAATATTTATGAGATGATGATTTTCTTTCAATAAGAATAATATAGTTTATTGGTTTAGAATTTATTTTTTAACAATTAAAAAAAATACTGTTTTTAAGATTTGACTAAGATAAAGAATAATATCTGCAAATGTGGACGGTATGCAGTTACATAACATATTGAATAGCACGATAGTAAGAGTTCTCATAACATTGATATAAGATGGTATGTGACATTCTTGTCCGCGGCTATTTCCTCCTTTTTATCATTTTAAATTGATCCATGGTAGTGTTTTGTGATGATAATATACGTTGAAGTAGACATATATGTCAGCCGTACTGCGTAAGGCTTTGCGTAGCTTCACGAGAATATTAATAATAATAATTATTATTTATTCTCACAATTAAAATCAAAAAGCCTTAAACTAGAAGTTCACAATAAATTGCAATAGCAGTATCAGGTTGTGTATGTTAGTGCCTGTTTATTCATGTTTTTGAATTATGTGTTTAGTAGTATGAAGACTTAGCACTATGCTAGTAAAATTTTTATTTGTATTACAAACATTGAAAATTAAAAATAACAATTTCTAAAAAATTAGAAGACAATGAATTAAACAAAGTTAAAATTAAAAAATGCAAAGAAAAGAAATTAAAAAAAGTAATATTACTATAGATGGATGAAAAATATGAATCAATTTCCTACATTGCATAAAATTTATTTCTTTTATTACTACTTATTGCTATTATTAATGAATGCACGTATTTTCTTTTATATTGGGGTTAAAAATTTCTCTTTCAAACGTATTCCGGCATCAAAAAGTTTAAGAACCTATACGTAACCTAAATCATGGCTAGCTAACAGAATCAAATGAAATGACCTAAACGCATTCAAAGAAATAATTTCAAAAGTAATTGCAGTGTCGTTATAAAATATAAGCTATATATATATAGGTCACAAAGTTTCCACACGTGAAAAGAGCAAACACATTACTGATTACTATTTAATACACATAATGACAATATTTTACATGTAATTTGTATTACAAAAATCGTTATCGTGACAAATTAGCTTATTAAGACGTGTGTGGTTTCATTTGTGATGAAATTACTAGTTGTACAATGCTGTAAAAATTATTCATTTTTAAATACAAAAAGTTGCGTTTTTTGGATAAAAATTGATTTTTCACCCCATTTTCGGATGAATATGGGGTGAAAAATCGGCCAAGTTCGGCCAATATTATTATTCAACAAAAATACGAAAAAGCACATGTACTGTATTTTTTGTTTATATTTTTGTAGCGTTGATATAGCAGCAACGGAAATACATAATTTGTGAAAATCAGCTTTCCAGCTATCACGGTTTAGGATACGGTGATAGACAGTCAGAAAACTGACAACGGAGGCTTAGTAATAGGGGGACCCTACAAAAGGAAAAATTTAACCCTTTCTTTATACACAATTTTTCTTTCAACTTCCCATGAAAGCTAATTATTCAATATTATACATATTATACTTATAAAACAATAATTTATATAGCATTTCCTCAATGAAACTGCGCTAAGCCATTGCTAATGGTTTAGCGAACATCAAAGCGATTTACAATTCGTTTCGTGCACACATGATCAAACTGTGAGATAAACATTTAATAATATTAACCATCTTGTGTTTTATATTATTTAAGAATACTAAGTTAAGTGTAATATTATAAAATATTATATCCTTCAAGTTTTATTAGATGTCTTAAAATATACCTTGAATTTGAATTTAAGTTGGATGAATTTACATTTCGTAAATTTAATAAATAAATATTCCTGGACATTTTGACTCTACGCCATTTAGTTCCAAATTAAGAAATTAGATAACTGATAGACATACGTAAATATACGTTTTTTTAAATACATACATAATATAGATAAATTAACACCCAGACAGTAGACAATTACAATGTTCATCACATCATAATTTTTTACTCGTAGGGATCAAACCCAACACCCATTGGTGTATCCACTGCGCCAATCGGATCATCATAATAGATATTATTTTGAATAATACAGATCCCAAATTCATTGTCCCATTCAATTTATGAATAAATTCGCTAAATGAATTCAATTGAAGCTCGGATCAGATTTCAATTTCATTATTACTATTTCAGAATTTATTGCTCCATAATTTTAAGCGGATGACTTTAATAATGAAACTAATTACTGTACGAATTTAAACAATCAAGTGTCATACTTTTATGATGATCTTTTTATTCAATAACCAGTGGGTCATTTGCTCATGGGCACTCAACGTTAGAAAAACTATAATGTTAGCCTACTTGGGCTTTATTTATAAACAAATATTCGTTTATATCGGCAAGCGGAGCATGCGTTTCACCTGATGGTAATTGACTGACCGCAGCCCATGCAAAGTGTCGCAGATGCCTTACCGGCTTGAAAAAAGGGGATAGGGATTAATGATGGGAAATTGGGATAGGAGTAGAAGCCAGACACCTGCTCACCGTGCAAAACACAGTGCAATAGTGCTTCACGCCGATCTTCTGCTGGGAGGTGGTAATTACACCGTGCAATGCTCGGCTCTCGGCTCTGCCCACTCTTTTGACTGCTCAAGATGAAGCAGAATTACCCTCTGTTTCCTCTTACGACACCCACGGGTAGAAATGGGGTGGCGACACGTGTATTCTAACCCGTCACCACACGTATAATACTTGTTGTTAAGCGTTATTTTTGCATAAATAATGCGTCACAACAAGAATTTGAAAGCATTTAGAATGTTATTTTTTAGTGTTCAACATATTATATTATCGTCTTCAAAGAAAATTTGATTTGTCTGATAAAACTGACTACAAAGCCATGGAAGTTTCTTTGACATGGCATAACTCGTCAAAAAGAAATGTCAACGAACGCAAATTGAGTTTAGGTCCCGAATCTCCGCTTTATATCTTGTGTATACATACATTCTATAAGAATACAGGTATGATAAATATTGTAGTAACCTACCTAAATTATGTAATCTAATTGTATTTCATGTCCCGCAAGATTTCCGGGATAAAAAGTATCCTAGTCTTTCTCGGGTTTCAAACTCTCGGGTAAAATCAGTTCAGTAGTTCAGGCGTGAAGAAGAGGTAAACAGACATACAGAAATTCATATTAAGCAGCACTAACAGAGTGTTCAGGTAAACTTTTCTTCATTACATATACTTATATACAATCTGTTATCTAAATTTATGAACATTTCATCTTACAACGTCGACTAACAAACAAAGCAAAGCTTGTACTACATAACTAAATATAGACATCAGAAAACTTCTGCGTCAATAATTTTCAAATCGTGGCGATCGAACCTACAGCCTCTGGCGCAATAACTCTATTATCAACTGCGCCAATCGCAATATCTATCAGGATTTTCATCTGAGGAATTTCAAATACCGCTATATAAGAAATGCTAGTCACAAATACCATTAAAGATAAGTACATATTTATAAAGCGGAATGTGCGTTTGATTGTTGACTGCGGCTTAAATCGATATGGCCACAATTGCAGATGGGAAGACTAAGGGTGGATCAAGAATTTACGAGAATAGTGCTCTGAACTGGAAAAAGAAATGTTGGTCGTCAGCCCTGTATGATTGAAGAAGTGGAGGCGAGAAAAAACAAAATGGCGTACACATGAAGAGGCTTTCACCGAACTTTAGGTAAGCCTGGCTAGGTAAAAAAGTATATTGTTCGATTCCTGATGGCCAATCTCAAGAAAGATTAGCCAGCTGCGCAGAAGAAATTACAGTGCACAAGTGTACTTGTAAGTTATTATAGAGCACAAGTGAACATGTGCACTCTCTATTCCTTTACACTCATAACCCTATGGAACAGAAGACCGACACGACCTGTGAGAGATCAGGCGCAGGACCTACTTTACGTGTTCTCTGAGGGATGGGGGTGTAGCAACACCTCCAACGTATTCATACCTACGGGGATAAATACAGGCGCGTGTCTCAAACGTGTGACATTCACGATGGGTTCCGACGTGCCTCGCGATTTCGTGTGAATTATATCTATGTTATACATTGATTTATATACCTACCTTTTTGTGTGCCTACAGTCAATGTTTGTAATTTACCAACCTTTCATCCTGCACGAGAACTTAAATGCATTTTATTATAAAATTGTGCAATTCTGTTCGAGAGAATTAAAATCAGAACTGGTTATACCTGTATTTTCAAAGTTATCCGGGCTACAACCAATCTTATACAAGTTTTCAAACTCAGAGACCAACTTCGCGAGTCATGACTATTCTAGGGAGTTCCAAAACGGAATAATGAACACTTGTTTGTTTTAGTTTCACGAAAAAAAATAACATTAAAAAACATAAAGAGGGAAGATTTGATTTTTTTGTTTGTTTGATTTGAATAGGCTCTGATACTATGGGACCGATTTGAAAAATTATTTTACCATTAGAATCCCACATTATCCCTGATGAACTATATATATGTGGGAAGTTTTTAGTCTGTATTCATAAAAGTGTAATGGCAACCCTAAAAAAAAGAAGACGTACAGAAAGGAAGTTGGGCAAAAAAGCTAGTTTTTAATAAAATATATGACACGATCGGTTGGCGTTTCTTCATACAAGGCAAACTCAATATTTATTCGCGACTGATGGTTCACTAACCACAGTTTCTCAAATACTGATATAATGTATTGGTATTTTTTATTATGATATAAGATAACTTATTATATACATGTTACGAGAATCTTGGATTTCAAATTGGAGCCATGTATCTCATAATTCAATTGATTTTAGAAAATACCATAGTGTAATGTGTATTTAGAAAATGCACGAACTATTAGGGAAATAAAAATATAGTTCCAAACATTTTTAATATTTTCAAATAAATTCTAAACTTTTAAATGTCATGATTAAATTCTTTTTCAACTATGAAATGATTGTAAAACATGACAATCGCATTTTTTCATGGTAGTTTTGTATGCATATAACATATCAAATCATTATTTGGTTATGCCAGTTCATGGCTTATATAGTACACCCATTGGATGAAACCACAGGGCACAGCTAGTCAGCAATAGAATGTCATTGTAAGAGGAAGGGACTGTGTTGCAATCTGGGACGGCGAGTGAAAGGGTAGGACAGCTGTAGATCTAAATAGATTTTATATTTAACGTATTATCAATGCGTGTTAGGTATTTAGTGAAGGGATATTCACGTCAGATTTGATTTATAGCTGGGATATAACCGAGCGTTTAATTTATGTGGTAATGAACAGAATGTTTAGTTACTGCATAATTACAGATTGTATCTATATTATGTACTGATTCATTATCAGATTTTTGACTGCAAATTCAATTTATTAGAACTGAAATAAATGAACACCAGAAACGAATGTTGTTATATTTGTATAAAAAATAATAAATCACCGTTGTTTGATTTGTATTAAATAAAAATATAAAGCTGTAGAGTCTATTTATTTGATTGAATACGCTAACCTCAGGAACCTATACAACTAAAAAAGATTTTGTACTGTGATGTTGATCACAAATGCGAATATCTAAGAAAATAATCTACGAATAAACAATAGTATGAATAACATATTTACCTGTTTCCTAGCATTTCTATAATAATAGTGTCCCGAAGCCACGTCCTGCGTCTGTCGTTTGTCCTTGTTTTGTTCGGCTTCCGATTTCTTCGTGTCTTCGCAAGAGGCATAGAGGACAAGACCTGTAACAAAAAAACACTAAGTTTAGTCTATAGAATTTGTGTCTACGGAGAGTAAGAGTAATATTAAAATAATTAGGCTATGAATGACTTTGTGATGTAAATTAAGATGTTAATTTTAAAACTATCGCACTATCTCACTTTAAAATCGATTATTACTTTTTATAGGAATTATACAGATAATAATACATCTAAATATTTAAATCAGAAATAATAAGAATGTAGAAGGTATGATTTCATAAACACATTCAAATACTATGCTTTTAACAAGAATAAAAATACAAACGTAGATCAAAGTCAAAGTCAAATATGATCGCTGTAATTTATGTTTTCAAAATTTCCTCTACCTAAACATTGACAATAGTACCTTATAGGTATTTAACCTACTAATTTGAATGTTTGAATGTGTGTGTCAATCATGTGATGGAATACAGAGAAATCTTAAAATCAGCAAAGCCGTGGGCACATACTAGTACTATCTAAACCTTGTTCAAAGTTCAATATAAGCTAGCATATTAATTAGATGTGGTTGTAACATTTACAGTTTGCGGCTATGAATGGAATTGAATTCATGCATTTTGTACAAGGACATAATGTCTAATTAATTAATAAATAATATGTATACGTATAATGTATGTTTATTAAGTTTGAAGTAATTTTTATGAATGGACTACTATTTTATTACTTTTGAAAAAAAGGGGGACAAACTCCATCTGACCTAGAAGAAGTAAATAAATTATTACTTTCTGTTTTGTCTATAGTCTAGGAAGTCTTATTTAACTTGGCTTAAAAAATAAAGATAAAAAGATTTTCCTACTTTATGGTAGAAAAATATATATTGCATACGTAAAGTGTTTTTTTTGTTGTAAATTTGATAAAATATTAAACGTATTGACCAATATTTTATCTTACATGCATTTATGTTACTTTCACAATATTCGTTGTGTTCAAGGCATGCACTATTTAAAGTTTCGAACTATAAAATGTATCAAACATTATGATAATGAAACACGTAAAATGCCAGGCCAAAATAACATCTAAATTATTAACAATACTCTAACAGAAAACGTTCATTAAATTGTTAGTTCATTCAATTATCTTAAGCCTATTACGTTAAAGATCTTAAAGCTAGACAGTGCAGGTTTTAAACCGGCTTTAAGCTAACCTTAGACCTTTGCTATAAGCCGCTTAGATTTATTATGGAAGTTAAATGCAACTAATAGGTGCTTATTTTCCCGAGAAATTGTTATAAACAACAATATGAAACGATATAATTTAAATAGACCTGAGTGATGGGTTCAGCATTCCCAAATTTTAATATTGCTTTCCTTATATTTTGTATGACTGAAACTACCAAAATCGAGGGATATTCGGAGATCTAAATTTTATACAACAAATTGTGATCGATATTGAATATTAAGCGATCAGGCCGATTGGATGTTAACTTCAATTCCGTTCAGTTAGAACTGAAGGTAAAACTGTCCGTGTATACCCATACTTTTAAATCATTGATATTTAGCCTACATAAAAAATACGGTCAAATTGAGAACCTCTTCCTTTCTTTGAAAGTCGGTTAAAAACAATATTTAAAAGCCATGTGTCTAACCGTTTCGAATAGATTGAACCCTGTGCATTGTGAAAACTCATATTATCGTTTGAGAATACGGGTGTTATGGTAAAATTATTTACTTATAACGTAAAAATATTCGATACTTTAATTAATTTTGATTCTCAGTGATATAGCTATCGAATAAATATGCACCATTCAATACCGTCGTGTCATACAAATATGTCCTTTGTATACGCACATCATGTCAAAGCTACAAATACAAAACCATTTCATCGATGCCTGATATCAATTGAATCGGTTAATTAATATGGATTTATGCAATTTTCAGTCTGTGATTGGCTCCCAGTAAACACGATAACAATATTATCAGCTTTGCGAACCGAGGATAGAAGTAAAGTGCATTAAAACTGAAATTTCGCCATTACCATTATGGGCAGAGAGCTAGAATTTATATTATTTTATAATTTTATTAGACTTTTATATATGAACGATCAGACACTTCATGCTTGTTTGAAAATGATACGCAGCTTTCTATAAAGAAGATTCTGGGTCTTGAAATCGAAAAAATAAACAAATAGTTCAACATGTGTCTAAACACGACTTCTAATACTAACATAAAATAGTCAATAGCGCAAGAGAAATTATACTAATATAGTATGGATATACAGGTGACTCCATATACCTTAAGTATTACCTACTTACCTAATGGCTTGAAATTTTTAGGTGCAAAAAATAGACGTTTCATAAAATGTGCTATTTAATTTTTAGTCACATGTTATTCATCAATGAAATGAAATTAGCAATGGTCACGATTTGTAATTTTAAAAGTTATATTAAAATGTAAAATGAACAACCAGACAGTAGAAAATTATAATGTTCATCACGTAATAACGTTCTACTCGTGGGTATCGAACCAACACCCTCCGGCGCAATAGACCATTGCCATATCCACTGCGCCAATCGGGTCGTCACTATACTTATTACGGCCGTTTTCAATATTCGGATACATTTGACTTTAGTCTATCTATTGTCATATAATTTGGCATAACAATCTATATAATCATTGATAAAATATTGAAAATGGCCGTTAGTCACGTTGTTCCCCACAAGGTGCCTCGGAGAGCACGTAAAGCCGTCGGTCCTGCGCCTGATCTCTCTCCGGTCGTGTCGGTTTACCGTCCCATCGGGTTATGAGAGTAAAGGAATAGAGAGTGCACCTGTGTTTGCGCACACACTTGTGCACTATAATATCTCCCGCACAGTTGGCTGATCTCTGTAGAGATTGGCCGCCGTGGCCGAAATTCGGTTAGGAGGAACGTTTCGCTTCCCTACAAGGGCTTATATTTGGCAAACATCAGCTGATCTACAAGGCGTAGTTTTCTCCATCTCTCAAACTAAATGCAGTTATCCCGCCGCATATTTGATTATTCCCGTCGCAATCAACAAACTCGATTTACGCCGCTTGTGAATGTCAAACAAACGATTTTATGCTCCTTCAAGCGGTGGAAAAATCTAATGGCTTCCCTAGGCGGTTAGAAATTCTTTACGAAGCATTCACGTCAAAGAATTTAAACAAAAAATAATGTTATAATAGTTATTTATGATCTCGCGGCTACTCCGACAATAAAAAATAAATAATAGGGTTGGTCTCTTGGTTCAAATAATGAAAGTACTGCCCAATTTTAGTTGAATAAAATTTTAAACAAGTAAAAATCTTGTGTAAACAATTTGTACGTTTGTACCTCAGTTGGTCAAATATATCGTACATTTAATACAATTTTGTTTAAAATATTTCGTAGGTACACGATTTAATGAGATCTATTTTTTCTAACATTGCTTGATAGTCATCCTTGTAGTTATAATATGGTACTAAATAACAGTCACATGGATGCGGCCGAGTCTGAAAGTCGAAAGTGTTGCGTGCTCGCCCGTTCCTGTCCAGTAAAAGTAAGACTTCCTAATCGCATATCTGACAAACGCAGCGGTGACAAACCCGCGGCACGCACAGTGATTAACCGTTATTAAGTGATCGCTCAATTATAGACATTTTTGTACGCTTATGCAACATTCGAATAATTAACGGAAATGGTGAGTTAGAAGTAAATTTTTATTTTAATGGTAACGGAAATATTCGATCGCGGGGCAGCACTCTATTCTACACACTTTAACATATTGTAGTCGGCATCATTCCTTCTAACTACACACAGTTTTAAATGTATTGTTGAATATGTTGTTACATTTACAAATACAAGTAAACAGTGCAAATTTCTATCAAAAAATAAAAAAGAAAAGTTTTTGTTCATTTGTTTGTTTCGGTTGAATAGACTCTGAAACCACTGTACTGTATTTGTAAAACTGTTTTAACATTCGTGAGACAGCTAATCGTTTGCAAAGTCGTAAAAAATATGCGTGACGTGTTATGCGTTGTCATAAAAGTTCAAAAGTTGCTTGTGTGCTTTCATTAATATATATTAGAAAATTATCGATTTATCATTGTACATACTTTTAGATAAAATGTCATAATGACTGAAGAGATTGACACCAGAGCCTTCATAGTACTTATTTAGAGTTAAATGTTTCCCACACTGATTCTTATTTTTAAAAGGTTGAGAATCTCTAAATAGATAATTAAGCTCAAATTTGGAACAGTTTCAGTGGTCAGGGTCAATGTGTTATTTGTATGTTTGCATTTTTAAATATAGTTTGAGTCACGAGATTAAGACAAATTTATTTGTCATTTGTTATTACCATCGAATGTTTTAATTAAGAATAATTATCCTTTGACCTGTTATGTTGAAAGAGTATTTATATTTCTGTTATTTCCCTTCT
Source organism: Phoebis sennae (assembly GCA_001586405.1). Classification (NCBI taxonomy): domain Eukaryota; kingdom Metazoa; phylum Arthropoda; class Insecta; order Lepidoptera; family Pieridae; genus Phoebis; species Phoebis sennae. Next base: position 91,012 of record LQNK01001380.1, read on the forward strand.
GACAAAGAATATCAATATGTTTTGCTCATAATTTAAGAGCAAAAGGTTGTGAATCTCTTATTAGACGATTGTAGTAAGATTCTGTGTCAATGTGCGGAAGGTCAAGGTGTTTTCTCTACGTATTTATTATTTTATAATTGTTTGAGTCACGAGATTTATATGATGAATCATTTTGTAAATATTGACTTGTAACGATCGTTTGTTAAGCAAAATTATCGCTTCAGATTTTCACGGTTAAAAAACTTTGTAATGCTTTTACTAGTATTATTTGGGATTTAAAATTATATTAATTTTATGCGTAGTAAAAGTTAATAATCCCAAACATACAAAAAGCAGTATTAATGCACCTAATTATAGTAATGGCTTCTTTTTAATCTATGTACCAATGTTCCGTTCTATTATTGTTTCGATTTATTTGAGACAGTTTATACTTAACTGCTTTTGAGAAGCGTTCCGAAACTGTCAATCTATACCGAGCTTAAAACTTAGTGAGTATAAACCGTCTTAAATACAACACATTATACGATGGTTTCAGAACTTACCATTAAACCCATTATTATTATATTGGGATTCGACTAGAACAATATGCTTTTTTTTCTAGTACAATACAAGTGTAAAATATGTATTTTTCCAGTGTTCCATTGCGGGTCATAGAAAATAAATTTATGCGAGCCACGCTTGTCCTTGCTTTTACATATTTTACTAGTGTTTGTATATCGAATAAATATAGAATTACTACAAGGTACGATATTCTCTTCATAGTTTAAACATTTTCGCTTTCCGTCGTCTGTCTGTCCCTACTTATAAATCTTTAAAATTAACCAACAGATTTTGATACGGTTTTTTCACATATAATGATTCAAGAGGAAGATTTATATGAATATAACATAGATGCAACATAATATGTAAATGCTATGAAGAACTATTAAATAAAAATACTTTTGAATCAATTTTAAACGCGGTTTATTATACATTATTATTTAAACCGACCCGACGTTTGGAACAATTTACCCGATCGTGGTCACTTCTGACTGAAATGTAAAGTGTTCGAAACGGTTAAATAAAATTGTAAAATAATGTATAATAAACTTGTTTAAATTTCCGATTTAAAGCATTTTTATTCAATATGGAAAGTACTCGCTTTAAAGCAAACACGAGAAAATAGAATAATAAGAAATACATTTCTAAACAGTAGTGGAACTTTAACAAAAGCATATTATTAATTCTAGCACATTTGACAATGACCTTGAGACAAAGCTATATTATAACTGTCCATCGAAAGAACATGGATTCAAAGTTAGATGAAGTCTTCATTACATTGTCAAGGATGAATTATGAATTGTGGAATATAAATTACATTATGGGTTATGAAAATAATTGAGTTGGCGCTTGTTATATACAATTTATGTATTTCTATTTTGTGTGAATAGATTTTATTTCTATTGTTTAACGTTTAATGATATCAGATTTTTTTTTACCATTAAAATAATTAAAGTAAATGAAAACATATTTATTTCCTAATACGCTACACTACAAAAGTTTTCAGAACTTTCCCTGTCCCACGGAAATTAAAAAAAACATTTAGAACTGCGTATAACAAAAGATAAATATCCTTCTAAAACAAGTATCATGTTCGTGACAGAGAATGTAAGGAGGGTTACCCCTCAGGAAATGAAAATGTCATTTCATATTAGTACAAACCGAACGTTATAAAATTATTGTTAATTTTTTTATATTTATGGAGAATTTTCCATGACGTTGTGCCTTGGTAGACTAAAGACGTTTAGCTTAGAAGTTTATCATTTTTATTAAACCAGTTAAATCGTTTTAAGCCAAATGTAATATTTAAGTAATAATCTATAGGAATAATGCTCGAGGCTGTTATACTAACTGTATTATAGACTGCCTCGTTGGTCTAGGGGTTGCATCTTTGACTACAGATCGAGGGGTCCCGGGTTCGATTCCCGGGTGAAAAATGTTGAGATTGACCACCATGGCCAAAATTGGTCAGGGGAGCTATTATTATTATAGACGGATTAAGCCCGACGGTTTCGGACCGATTTGGAGGTCCTTCTTCAGACGGAGTGGGTTGATGATTAGTGACGCGGTAGTGTCACTCCACGCACAGTGAGTACAAAATCCGTGAAAATTATTCTAATAATATGTCTTGTTTATCGTTTGTCAACATGATAGTCTACTACATAACAGGTACTAATATTAAAAATAAGTAACAGTCGTTTGTCCGTTTAACCACTGAATAGGAGGTATTTGAAAAATTCAGTTTAAGATTATCATCTCTAATGGGCTTTCTAGCATTACCCTCTATGCAGGTAAGACTGGAAGACTCACGTAATAATAAAAATAATATACTTAAAATAATGTTTTATTTTCTATCAATAAAAGTAATTCGTTAGAGCTGATTGAGAGATTGTGAGAGCTTTCCGTCCACATAAGCAAAGATAAATATAGTTTACGCAAGTCAGCAACTCAATTTTGAAGCCAACTGAGAAATTATCGATTGGCGTGTCAATAACCTGAGACTATTTATAGACATAATTGTATACATCTTGGCAAATCAGCCGTAACTTCCCGTTACGAAAAGTAATAATTTTGCATATTAGTGGAATTAAGTAATACCACAAACTAGATACAAAAACGTTCCATTCTATTTAAAATTTCAATTTGCTTTCATTGATCCACAATACTTTTTTGTTTGAGATTTTATTTTGTGAAAAAGGATCTTTTTGTTGTAATTTTAAATAGTTAATGTTATTTAGATTTCTTTTAGTATTAAAATAATACATTTAACATACTATTGTAAACTGTCAAGTAAATATAATATGGAAGTAAATAAATTGAAATAAGCAATTTTCATATGGATACAGCCGAATGTGTTATCAAATGCAAGGGTTTCAAATGCATAACAATACGAGGTCTAGATCGGAGCGAGGCTCTAGTTAACTTATAGTTTTGAAAGATATTATAAATTAAACGGGTGAGTACTTTTCCGATGGCAAACTTCCAATATTGATATAAAATTTTCTGATATAAAGGAAAAACACTCCTGTGTTTTTGCCTGTCTTAAAAGCATTAAGTAATTACTTAGAAAAAAGTTACAACACGAACGCCTAGAAACGAAGAAATTATACGTCACTACAATTTTTCATTATTTATTTTATAAGGCTACATGCAATTTGATGGACAGGATTAATAATTACTAGAATTTCATGTACAGGAAGTTATGAAATATGATTTTAATTAGAAATATTTTTTTAGCAAATGAAAAAAGTTTTTTACCTACTTGTACAAGATTTATGTATTAACAGATAACATTAAAAGTGGATTATTGTGTTTTTGGGTAATATTCAAATTTCCTGTAGCGTAATTGGTATTGCATTCTTGCATAGAATCTGAACTAATCTATACATATAATAAAACAGTAACCGAACCATTTCTGTACATTGAATATTTTTCAAAAAGAGTAAATGATATGTATGTTCTATAAATACCAAAACCATGGTTAAAATTTTTTTTCTGTTTGTCTGTTTATCTGTTTATCTGTTTGTATGTGCGTCAATCACGTAATAACCACTGGGCAGATTTTTATAAAATTTCACATGATGATAGACCAATATTAGGTGCAATTATAGGCTACATTTTATTTGAAAAAAATATTTTTATGGGTGGCTTTCCATACATGTAAACAGAGGGTATAAAAATAAATTCACGATTAGATAATTAAATGAAGTGTCATTGGATAGGTCTCTAAAAATGAAACAAAAGTTTCTAAATGCGCTTTTTGCTAAAATAAATATTTATTGAGATATACGCTTTTAAAGTCGTGAAAATGTTATACCACGTTACAATGTGAAATGTTGGTTGAGTTGCGAACATGCTTTTTTATACTGTTAACGTATAGATTAAGACATTAAAACACTCAATGAATGCTCTAAAACCTTCAAAAAATAACTAACTCTCCGCCCGTGGCTTCGCTTGCGTGGGCTACAATTTTCTGTATTTTGAAGAGGCGCGCGCACTGTGAGATTTTGGTCAAACCTATTTCCATAGAAAATTATAAAAAAAGCTATAGACATGCGCATATGTAAACGGTCCTTCAACCGTAATTTTTTAAACTTTTGTTGTGAGCCTCTAAAAAGTACAGAAATTAGTGGCCCACGCGTGCGAAGCCGCGGGCGGAAAGCTAGTATTATAATATAATACTAAAATGTGTTAAATAAATTAATTCAAAATATTTTTGCGTAATCTGTTCCGTGATTGTGTATAACCTAAATTTTAAATTTAGAAATAAAATGTAAATCAGTTTATTGGCATTTTTCAATAATTTATTACGAAGACCTTTAACCCACCCGCGTAACTTATGATCTGGTGGCGACTCTGTAATAAAAAGTAGCCTTTATTTTATTCTGAACCTTTACGTATATGTATTCCAATTTCATCATAATCGGTTCAGTAGTTTTTGCGTGAAAGAGTAATAAATATACACAAATATATTTTCAAAAACTTTCGCATTTATAATATTATTAGATGCACTTTTTTACAATCATATATAGGTACAAAATATAAAAGTAGCTATATATCATGATTAAAAAATGCAATAATAACAATTGAATATTAATGTTAGGAGACACTATTTAGCAGGTAAATTTTGGTTAAAATCGTCGTCATTTTTGGATAATGAATTAAATCATGTTTTGGATAATCTGAGCAATTTGTGTAATAACTTTTATTGGATAAGGAAAAATAAGCCAATGTTAGTAGTAGTACATAATAATTTTAAAATGATCACCATGCACAAGAGCACCACGTTAGGAATATTTTCTTTGAACACATGGGTCAGTAGTGTGGATTTATCTGAAGTAATTTATTGTGATATAGATGTAGTAACTAACCCTAAAAATTCTTATAAAACTTTAGATTTAAAGGTTATATGTGATAGATATCTACGCACTAATTATAATGCTTTTTATAATATTTATAAGGTTTTATATTTTAAGGTTGTAAGAAAGATAATGAATCAGGTCTTGCTATATTTGATCCACAAGCAAACATTTCTGTGAAGATGCAAGTTACATCCCAAATCTCTATTACGCATTTGGAACTTATAGCAATAGCTGAGGCTGTAGCATACATTGAATCATTCGAATCTGGTGAGTACGTTGTTTTAACGGATTCAAGAAGCGCACTTCACCATTTGTTACGTTGTACTTCTAATTTTCAGGGGATCCCTATCGCTTATTCTGTTTTAGAGTGTATTAAAAAGCTATTATCTAAAAACACAATTATAAAACTTCAATGGATTCCTTCCCATGTTGGGTTATTTGGTAATGAGGAAGCTGATCGACTCGCAAATGAAGCATCATGCGACGGAATGCCATTTCAATGTTTACCGCTATATACTGATTTAATGTATTTATTAAGAAACGACTGTACTAAAATTTGGAATCTATATTTTGATGAAAGATCTTTATGTAAAGGCATTTGGTACAGAACCATACAACCTAGTCTTTCTCGTTCACCGTGGTTTGTTGGTACTGATCTTAATAGGGAGGATCTAGTTATGGCGTTCCAGCTTCGTTCTGGACATATTCCATTAAATAGTTTTGCATACCTAATGAAGAAAGTCTCTAGT